>MU224527.1:1937227-1949336 GCA_018584345.1 Thuja plicata | reverse complement strand
CATCTGACTTCGTCTTTCCAGCAACCTGTAAAATAGATCGAAGAGATTTGAACTTCATCAGGAAGTCCTCAATGCTGGTGAATGATTCAGGTACCAAGGAGGTGAACTCTGCATCTATCTGGAGAACTCTGAACTAATTCATGGTGCCAAACAAGGTGGAAAACTTGTCCCACATATCCCTGGGTGTGGTAAGACCATCTAGGTGGAACAACAACCCATCTAAAATATTTATGGCAATGAGGCCCATTGCCTCATCCATCCTATTTCTATGCATAAGATCCTCATAAGGCCTCTATAGAACTGGCTGAGCCACATCTAGGAAGGACCATAAACCTCATGATATGAGGATTCTAGTCATTTGTGGCTTCAATGTGTGGTAGTTATGTGGTGTCAACCAGGCCACAGAGGGGTCCGACATTGAGAGAAGAATAAGACAGAAGTAGAAGGGTCTTTCTGAAAGAAATTACAAAAATTAAAATGCACCCCCCCACAATGTATAATACTATCCCCTGTACATCACAAATTACTATGAAAGCACAAGAAATGAGACAAAAACCTGAGTTCCAAAAGTAGAACAGGAGCACAAAAGAAGGTGCAACTTTGACTACAAAATTTGGCAAGCAAATGGCAAAATTAAGAAATGAAACCTAGATGAGAGCGACGAGCTCAGAAAGAGCTTTCCGATGATATATAGAAGTAAAAAATCTGAGTCTGTATGAGCCCTGTAGGACCAAAAAGGCACAAGTACCCCCAAAAGACAAGCTCCCTGGAAAAAAATAGTCCCAGGAAATATTTTGACGGCCGTATGGCTGTCATTGGACGTCCGGCTGAGCAGAGGTGGCCGGTGGGCGACGGCACCGGCGGAGGTGGTGGCTGGGCGGGGCAGCGGTGGCGGTTGGGCGGCGCGGCAGTGGCGGCGGGGTCCGGTGGCGGCGCGGTGGCTGGAGGGTGGCGCGCGGGCTAGGGGCGGCGCGCAGGCGGCGTCCTGGCTGAGCGCGGGTGGTGGGTTTGAAAATAACGCAGGAGGCATTATTTTAAAAAGGTTTTTTTGATTTTTTTGTGAAAAAAATGATTTTTTTTAAATTTTCATGCCTATACGGCCCTGATAGGGCAAAAAATTTCTCCGAGATGCTTCAGAGGCCAAATAGGTCATGTTTTATATGGATTCTGGGGTTTTTGGGCCTTCCAGACGCAACCGTGAGGTCATTTTTTGCCCAAAGTGCAAAAAAAAAAAGAGACTCCCTAGATCCAATAAGAACAACAGAAAAAAGTAGAAAAAAAGATGCTTGATCCACAGCTTCAAAAGAACTCGAACAAGTAGCAGCAGAATGGCTCTAATACCATGTAGAAACTAAGAAATACAGTTTCAACTTCCAAGACCAATCTACATGCAAGATACCTGTTACAAGGAATGAAGCAAAAGATGAGAAAAGTTGAAACCTTTCTGTGCTCAAAATGTGAGAGCTCAAATGTATTCCGAGAGTGTGAAAAAACAATTACAAGCATTCAACCTTAAAGGTGAATGAAACCCTAAACAAGAAAAAAGTTAGGATGTACAAAATAATTAATATAGCATATTAATTATATGCACCTATGAGGAAGCTTAAGATAAAAAGGAGTAATGAAACTACCTAATTACTCTAACATTGGCTTGCTCTCGGTGTCTCAGTGTCTTACCGACAAACACTTCCCTTTACCGACATGCTTCATCCTACTCGGTAGCTTAATTGTTTCCTTTACCGACTTGACCAATCTTCTTTACCGACTTGATAACATCAATTGTAAAGTAGAAAACAACTATACCACTATGATCTTATCATTGTCTAATATGTATTAATTTCCCAATTAAATCATACTCTAAAAGATATGGCAACTTAATATGAGCAAGAAATCAATTGCTTGACATCAATGACAAAATAACAACTAATCTAATCCTTTCTACAATATTATATACCTCTAATCTCGGTCCTCTGATCTCAGTCTTCATCATCATCACCATCAGTTGAGTAAAAATCTCCCTCTTTAGCATTTATGGAAACACTGTCAATTGATGATGACATAATTTGATATCTAGGTTTTGTCTTTGCTTTGCCTGAGCTGCTTGTTCTTGTTCTCCTTCTTTGTGTCCATCAGCATTCTGTCTTTTCTCTTGTAAACATCAATCAATCTCCCTGTAACACTTATTTTCCCTTTATTTAACAATCTCCCTCTAACACTTATTTTCCCTTTATTTAACAGTCTCCCTCTAACACTTATTTCCCCTTTAATCACCAATCATTCATTCTCCCTCTTTGAAAACAATGCTAAAGATACATACTCCTGAAAACTTTGTTCAGGTAGTGGATCATACCTAGCATGTACTGATATCTCATTGTATACATAATTATTTTTCACAACTTCAGGCATCACTTGAAGTGTGAACACTAGCATCAACTCACAAAATAGATATTCTAATGAATTCTAGAATTGATGCAGCATGCATCTTGCTCTAGTGAATGTTGGAGAGGGGTAGGACCCCTAATTTACCTCTAAGATACTCAAAAGAATCCTTCTGTAGTGGCTTGGTGAATATATATTCTAGTTTCTCCTTTGAATTCGCATACTCCAATATCACATGCTTGTCTTAAACTTGTTCTCTCAAGTAATGATACTTGATATAAATGTGCTTGGTCTTAGAATGCATCACAGATTCTTTGATATGTTAATAGCACTAGTATTATCACAAAAAATAGTAACTGGATTGGTAATCTCCTCTTGCATACCTTCAATTAGATGTTTGATCCATATAATGTTTGCACAATTCATAGCTGTAACAACATATTATGCCTCAATAGTATATTGTGATATACAACTTTGTTTCTTACTCAACCATGTCACTAATCTTTCTCCTAAAAAAAAAACTCCTCGACTTGTACTTTTCCTATCATCAATGATTCTAGCCCAATCAGGATCAGTGTAAACCTTCAAGTTAAAATATCCTCCTTTATTTTATAGCAGACCGAAGTCTTCAGTATCTTTTAGATATCTACATATTCTTTTGACAGCAGACATGTGTGATTCCTTTGGATCGGCAGAAAATCTTGCAACAATACCAATACATGAGCAATATTAGGTCTATGTACAACATACTATAACTTACCAATAATTGATTGGTAGAGTGTCTCATTTACTTCCTTTGACTCATCTTGTTTTGATAATTTGCAACTAGTAACCATCGGTGTTCCAACTGGTCTTGAATCTTCCATACCAAATGCCTTTAGGATCTCCTTGAAGTACTTTAATTGTGTGATGTAGAACTCATCCTCGACTTGTTGAATCTAGAATCCAAGAAAGAATTTTATCCCCCCTATCATGGATGTCTCAAACTCCTTTCTCATCTCCTCAACAAAAGATCTGCATAATGTGTTATTTCCTCTGAAAATAATACCACCAACAAATATTTTAGCAATGAAAATCTTGTTATTACTATCACATTTTAGATACACATTACTGTTGTCACTTGTTCTTTGAAATCAAATCTTGATTAAATATGAATGTAACCTTTCATACCATGCTCAAGGTGCTTGTTTAAAATGATGCAGTGCCTTGTGTAGTTTACATACCATCATGTCCTTGTTAGTATTCTCAACAAATCCTTCAGGTTGTTCAATATAGACTTATTCTTCAAGAATACCATTAAGAAAAGAAGACTTGGCATCCATTTGATATACATTAAATCATTTATAAGCTACATATGCTAGTAGAATTATAACTCCTAATCTAGCAACATGTGCAAAAGTCTCACCATAATCAATACCTTCTTCTTGTGCATACCCTTTGCAAACTAGTCTTGCTTTGTTTCTGATTACATCTCCATGTTCATTTAGTTTGTTTCTTAAAATCCACTTTGTACCAATAAAATTTTTATCTTTAGGTCTAGGTACCAAAGTCCATGTGTTGTTCTTTTCAATCTGATCTATTTCTTCTTTCATAGCTTTAACCCAATCTTCATTCTCCAATGCATCTTTTACTCTTATCGGCTCAAATTCAGAAATTAAGCATGTATTATCTCTTACCTTGCTTCTTGTCATAACTCCGTCATTCTTGTCTCCAATAATCTTGCTTGATGAGTGGTGTCATCTCGCATAATTTCCTAGAACAGGCTCGGTAGGTGGTGGAAGTTATTCATTTTCATCATCCGATGGTGGTTCTCTCTATTCAACTTCCTCCTCAATTTGTTATTTAGGTAAGGTATCAGGAGTCTTAGGTTGAACATATACAAATCTTTGGTAGTCCCCGATGAGACAATTTGTTGTCTCTATTTTATCATAATATTGATACTTTGTTGTAAACATTACCAAGACATTTGTGGACCTATAACTACTTGAACTTGTGTTAAAGTAAAGTTAGAACTGTCAAGCCTATGGGTAGATAGTTATGTCATGTTTTGCTAATATTTTATATATATATATATATATATATATATATATATATATATATATATATATATAATAGTACTTCATATAGCTATCAGAATGTGTGTTCTCTTTTTTATTTGACTAAGTTTACTTGTATACATTTTCGCATGCTAACTAACCTGCCAGGAAGAAGGAGCAGCTTGAGAGTGGTCGACAACATTGAAGAAGAAACATTGAAATCTAGTTGCGATGGGGAAATCATCATGTCACCGAAAGACATGGCTGCTACATTGGAGGAGCCACTATTCTAGAGAATATAGGAGTATAGCTCTGCTATATTTCCTCAGCACTCATTATCCTGTTCCAGACTTTATTCTCATATGTTGTGCGCTATTACCTTCCCTTTTTCTTCTATGGCGAGATTTAAGTCTGAACTTATCCTTTTGTTTTTAATAAGTGACATTCCTCTATTTATAGGGATTTGATTGTTAGTTTGTAAGTTCAGAGTTTTTGGAAAATATATTGTTGCATCTTGCACAACAAGTTACTCTTCCAGTTCTGTGCATTATTCTTATGTAATCAGTTTCTAAAATATAATGAAGTGATTTTGGTTTACCTTCTGTATTGGTAGTTAGCAAAGCCAACCAAGGGGGCCCACTTGGGAGGTGAATTATATTAGAGCAGAGTAGATTTATTTTCAGCATTTACAACATTTCGAATAGGAGTTTATTGTATTTCTTCCTGCAGCATCATACTTCATGAATGTTCCTAAAGTACCTGCAAGGATAGTTATAGTGGATGATCTGAGTTGATAGAATAGATTTAAGTTAAGTTTGCAGTTCTCAGTATTAATTCCATTAAGTAATCGTGAGTATTTCTTTCCTACAGCAATAGCATAGGTTCCTTTCATGCATGTTTACTTCCTGCAGCATAGGTAGTATGACTCTCTGAGAAACTTAGTGCATATATCGTGCTGACCCATTTAAAGTATACGTCCCTGGGTTGACAATTTAAATGTACCTCATGGTAGGAAAAGTAATCCTTAGTTTGAATATACTATTCCTAGGAAAGGCTTTGGCATGATTACTAGTACCTATTATGAGGTGGTTCATTTTTGGCACCGTTGTCGGGGATGGTGTCAAGCTGAGAATCCTATTGAGTCATGTTAGATAGATTCTTGCTTTCTAGCTAGTAGTTTGTAGTCCTGAACTTGCTTTACAAGTGTGAAGAATTTACTTGCATGCATCGAAGAGGAATAAGACGATATGAATATGGTAGATTTCTTCCAAGAGAGTCTGCAAATCTGAATGAAGAAGTTGAGTTACCTTTTGTTGACGTGAGTCCTTAATTTCCTGTAGCATCTTCCTTTGAAGTAGAGCCTTTTGATACAGTGGGCATTCGACCTTTTGCTGAAATTTTTGCCAGCTTTCTTGATAATTTTGCCCCAAGTGCACCTGTTGTTCATCATACTATAGCTAATATTCCTTTCCAACAGCAACTACATTTCCAAATACCTCCATTAATGGCACAACCTAACTTTCCATTCCCTCTTCCAAGCCTTATCAACAATGCTAATCTTAAGAACATACCCACTACTGCACTTTCAAAAATCTATGGCCTGGTAACCGAAGAGCCTGACACCTTTTTGTTTAAATTTGACTTCCTTTATCATAGCTTTGACTATAACACTGATGGACACAAGCTCAATTTATTTCCAGCAACATTGAAGGAGTCTTCCCTACGATGGTTTATGGGCTTAGGAGCTAATGCAACAACTAGTTGGGATGAGATGCAGACTTTGTTTCTGCATAAATACAAAGAGTATTGCAAGGGGGGTGACCCAAGAGGAGATGAAATTTTTTGAATGTCACAAAAGGAGGATGAAACTTTGGAGGACTATGTTTCACGATTCTTGTACAACATGCAGAAGAATCCCCAAAATGTGTTGGAGGAGGATTCACAAAAACTAATCTTCTTAAGGAGAGTAAATGATATCTCCCTAGAAGCACTAGACCTCATGGCTGGAGGGGACATATCCCAATCTTTCTGGGATGACCTCAATAAAATCTGCCTCAACTATTCATGATCAACTGTAAAGAAGGGAAGAGGATTTTGGTCTACAGTCAACAAGGGGATTAGCTCGGGCATTTCCAAGCTGGAAATATCTAACCTGTTGTCAGATTTCAAGCAAGACATCATTAATGATTTCGTACACATCCAGATACCATGAATACCAAGAAGAAGCATGCATATGTTGAATCTCAGTTAGCTGAGTATTGTCCTCACTGCCGCAAACAAAAGAAAGATTGTAGATGCAAGCTGGTGGCGTACTTGGAGAATCAGCACTTGCCTACTGAGTACATGAAGATAGAAGGAGACAACAAGCAAGTGTTTTTTATTGCTTAACGTCGGCCATGGGCTTCAAGACAAGGTATGCCTCAAGATCCTTTACAATTTTCCAATCCTTATAATAGTCAATGGCGAAACCAAAATTATCAGAATCCTTCTCATTACTCCCAAATTTTTTGGAATAACCAGTGGCCTAACCAATAGAATAACCAGTGGCCTTAGCCTCAAATTCAGTGGCAACCACCACAGGGAAATTGGTAGCAAAATAATCAATGGAGAGGGCCTCCACAGTGGCCTAACCAAAATCTTGGTTATCAACAATTACCACCTCCAATACCTCAACCTACAATAATGCCGCCTCCTGTAGCCACAAGTCCTAATCCAAAGCCAACCCAATTACCTTCTCAACCACAACCTAATCCTAACAACAAGAAACAACAACAACCAATGTATACTACTGATGCTCAACAGTACCCTTCTTATGCACTAGAAATATATTATATCCATTTGAGATTCGGTACCACTATGCTTGTGCCTGAACATCCTATTATTACGGAAGTTGCAGACATTCCTACAACATCAACACCACTTCCAGAAGCTAACTGCAAAATACTATCCAACCAACTAACATATCTAGCAAATTTGATGTTCACACCTCAGTCAATCCTCCCTTTCCAAACAGGCTTAGCATGGAGAAAACTATATCCCAAGATGAAACACCATTTGATATCCTTGAGCAGCTGAAAAAACATGCATATTCAGATTCCTCTGTTCCAAGCTATCAAAGATGTTCCTCTTTATGGAAAATCTATTAAAGAAGCATGCCTTGAAAATCCTGGACGAAAGAAAAAGGATCCTCAAACAGTCCATGTTATAGGTCAACTTGCAGATATCATGTTGGGAAAGATAGTTATACCAAAGTATTCTGACCCTGGAAGCCCAGTTGTTGATTTGATAATTAATGGCCAGTCTATGAAAAATACTTTAGTTGATTTGGGAACAACTATAAATGTTCTAACTAAGGATACAATGAATAGGTTGAGTATATAGGGCTTGACAGTTCCACTCCAACAGTGTTACAACTTGCGAACAGTTCCATTGTCACCTTGGATGGTATCATAGAGGATATAGTAGTCACCTTGGATTCATGGGAATACCCCATTGAATTTCTCATATTATCACCTAAAGGAAACTTTGTTGGCTATCCATTTATCTTTGGAAGACCTTGGTTAGCCACCACTGATGCCAAAATTAGTTGCAGATCATGAAATATGAAAAATTCAAATGGCCAAGCAATAAAGAAGCTAGCATTATACCCTACTGCCCAACCCCAACCAGATTTGAATGATCCTGTTTGGCCAGATTTGGGAGATGAGGAAGATGAGCTAAATTTTGTTGCTCAGCTCATGATGTTACATAGACAATCTTTTTGAAAATGAAAGAGGAAGATGATGTGATATAGAGTATTCTTACCAATGAGTGTGTCATAGCAAAAGATGTTTTTGAAAGATTTGTTTTACAGTTGTGTACTTATGAGGACTGTGTCTTTCTAGCAAGTCCTAAGATAATCAATCAGTTACTACCCCATGAAGTAGCTAAAAACCTAATACCCAAAGTTTCAATGGTAGAGATAATACTATGGAACTTTCCCCTAGTCAAACCTCCATGTTAACAATAAGCTGCCACCACAACAATTGGCATTGTTAACCAAACTCCTGTGTAAGCATGAAAAATCTTTTGATTGAGATTATGGAGACATGGCAGGTCTGAACCCAAAGCTTTGCACACATAGAATCTAAATCAATGAAGGTAGTCTACCACTTAGCAAACCTTAGAGAAGAATTAACCCAACCTTGAGAGGAATAGTAAAAACTGAATTGCAAAAGTTGCTAGATGTTGGTTTTATTTATCCAATCTCTGATAGTAAATGAGTATCACCTTTGGTCATAGTGCCTAAAAAGGGAGGTAAATGGAGGATATGTGTATATTATAGGGAATTGAACAATGCCACAAAGAAATACCATTTTCCCTTTCCATTTATTGATCAAGTTCTAGAAACTTTGGTTGGTAAGAAGTACTTTTCCTTTCTGGACAGATACAACGGTTACAACTAGGTCAACATTACTCCAGAAGATCAGGACAAGAATACATTCACATGCCCCTGGGGGACATATGCTTATTCTGTATTACCTTTTGTCTTATGTAATGTACCAGCTACTTTCCAGAGAGCTCTAATCAGCATTTTTGCTGACATATCACATGATTACATGGAAATTTACATGGACGACTTCACTACATTTGGTGTCACCTTTGAGGAAGCCTTGAAGAACTTGGAGAAAGTGCTAATAAGATGTCAAGAACACAACCTATCTCTCAATAGTGAGAAATGTTTCATGATGATGCAGGAAGGAGTAGTGTTGGGACATTTCATCTCAAAAGGTGGAATCCAGGTAGATCCTGCAAAAATAGAGGTGATTCTCACATTGCCTACACCTACTAAGAAAAAATATGTTAGATCTTTCTTAGGGCATGCTAGCTAGTAAAGGCGTTTCATTCAAAAATTTAGTCAAATAGCTAGTCCTATGTACACCTTGCTTAAAAAATAGGCTGAGTTTACATGGACAAAAGCCTGTGATGAATCCTTCCTGCAACTCAAGTCACTTTTGACAATTGCATCAATACTTAGGGGCCCTGATTGGTCTTTACCATTACACATACATACAAATGCTTCTGACTATGCAATAGGTGTTGTCTTATCAAAAAAGTCTAGTAACCTTGAAAATGCAATTTACTATATCAACAAAAGCTTACATGGACTAGAGTTAAATTACACAGTCACTGAAAAGGAATTACTGGCAGTTGTTTGTGCTCTTAATAAATTCCACCATTGTGTAATAGGCTATTCCATCTTTGTTCATACTAACCATGCAACAATCAAGTATCTCATGAACTAACTTGCCATCTCAGGCAAGTTAGCAAGATGGCTTCTTCTTTTGAAGGAATTCAACATAACCATCATTGACAAGCCAGGGAAGGCAAATGTAGTAGTTGATTATCTCTCCAGAATCTAGGATGTTGACAGAGACACTACTATGATAGATGGCACATTCCCTGATGAGCACTTGTTTCATATTGTTGTCAAGAGTCCATGGTATGATAATATAGCTAATTACCTTATAGATAAAAAAATGCCCACACATTTCTCTCTCAAGGACATGAGAATGATTGTAGAGAAAGGATTCCAATTCTATTGGATAGACAACACACTATTTTATACTGGCCCAGACAAGTCATGAGGCGGTATGTGCGAGAAGATGAGACATATGACATCCTTCATGCTTGTCATAATGAGCCATGTGGAGGAAAATTTGGAGCTAAGAGGACATCCCTGAAGATATTAACCATAGGTTACTACTAGCCCACACTTCACAAGGATGCAGCCAATTACACAAGGAAATGTGATAAATGTTAGAGGATGGGCCGCCCAACAAAATCAGATGAAATTCCCTTGAATCTGCAAGTGGTGGTAACATCATTTAAAAAGTGGGGAATGGATTTCATTGTGACAATAGATCCTCCATCTAATGGGAAATCCTACATCTTGGTGTGCATTGATTATCTAACCAAATGGGTCGAAGCAAAGGCCATGAAGCACGCACAGGATCATAAGGTCACAGAATTTTTGTATGAGGAAATCTTCACCAGATATGGAATGCCAAGAGAACTTGTAACTGATCAGGGAGCACAATTCACATCCAATCTAATAACAAAACTCATGAAGAAATACAACATCAGACATCGGAAGTCTAGTCCCTACCATCCTCAATCCAATGGTCTAGCAGAAGTTACAAACTGATATATTGAAGCTATTTTAACAAAAATAGTTCTACACCACTGAGATTGGAGCAACAGACTCTCAAAAGGTGTCTCGGCATACAGAACAACTTGGAAGACCACAACAAGGTTCACTCCATTTGAGTTATTATATGGGAAAGAAGAAATGTTACCAATTGAATTTGAGCACAAAATATTGCACACAATGTTGGAATTATACATTGGCCTTCCTGCAGCACAAAAAGAGTGATTGTTGCATCTCAATTCCTTGGATGAAATGTGCAAATCCGCATTGGAGCACATTGAGATAGTACATAAATAAAGGAAGAAGTGGCACAACACCCATATTAATTGCAAACAATTTCAAATTGGTGATTGGGAATTATTGTATGATTCCAGATTCAAATAAATACCAGGCAAGTTGTAGACAAGATGGCTGGGCCCATATGAAATAAGCCATGTCTTTACTAATGGAGTAGTTTAGTTGGCCACTATTGACCCAGTGCACTTCAATTTATTAGTTAATGGACATCGGCTATGTCTGTATCACCAGCCCTAGACCAAAGAAGACTTCCTACAACAATTCAGACAACTAGTTCCAAACAAACAACATGTAACACTTCCTGCAGCAGAGAGTGCAAACCTTCTTCCTGATGCTCTAACATAACATTTCTTCGAGCATGTCCATAATAAACACTTCATGTTCACATGAAGTTCAATTGTCCATTTACTTTCTCAATTCTTCTTTCCAACTCATTTCATTTCTTTACCTCCCACCCACTCATCTTCCACATCATCACCACTTTCCATTTCTACGTTTCCAATAAGAGCCCAGTCAGCTGACACATGCAACCACTAGCATCATTCCACTCTCACCACCTTTTTCTAGCCCATGCGGTGATAAAATGATAGGTATAAGCTTTTCAATTTTTGTCCATTTTTAGCACATAGATTTAGGTAATTATATCTAGTACTGCAATAAATCTATGATTGCGGCACTAAGACAGTTTCATACCTTGTGTCATGTATGACAAGTGTGGACACTTGTCATTATTTCATAGGGGGAAGGGAAGTGTATTAAGTTCTAAATGTCATTTCTAATTACTCATAAAGATTTTGTGTCACCTCAAATCTGTACTTTGGCCTTGTCTCATTAAAATTCCGTTGTTATATCGCATGAGTGTCATACTGTTATTCCCAAATTATCCCTGATTTTCTGGTGCAGGAGCACCAAGGACCAACATGAAGACCATGAAGACCATGAATGAATGGAGGCCACCTAATGACAATCAGGGGTCCAAGGAGATCAAAGGGACCCTAGGTGATTCAAATCACATCAACTATGGTGTATTGGCTCCTATAATGTTTTGATGTCATGAAATGGCATTTGTTTATTAAAAAATAAGTTATATCCTAAAGGGATTAAATAAATGTAATTTGGACCATTAGTGTCCCAATGTGTGTAGGAGGTTCTAGGGGTTTAAATTTGGCTTTAAATAAGTCTCCTAGGTGTTTAAAATCCTTTGGAG
>MU224527.1:1919990-1936358 GCA_018584345.1 Thuja plicata | reverse complement strand
GCTTTGTAAATTGGGGTCTTTTTATGCATTTTTAAGGCCATAGTGTGAGGACAGTCATATATGCTCCAAAGGAGTCTATATAAAACTTTTAGTATGTTGTGTAAGAGGATAAAGGGTATCCAAATCTCCAATTTATTTTGACAATCCTTTGGAAAATTTCAAATTTAAGTACAAATTACTCTCGCTGCAGGGCTACAAGGAAGGCTATTAGGCCTATTGGCAGTTTGGTGAAGAATTGAAGGCTAGGAGTGTTGGGTTGGGTCTGGAACTTTAAAAACACTTTAATACACCATAATACCATCTAAATACACCAAATATATCATTTATTTGCACCTATAGTAGCCTTGGGTGAATTGAGTCTCTTGGAGTTAGTATGCACTTGGAAGGGTAGTTCATTGGTAGTCCAAATTTGTGTATCACTTATCTTTCTTATCATTCCACCAACCTTTCCATTGCATAATTTTCAAACTTGATGTGTCCAATAATTAAACTATGTAGAAACTCATAGTTAGATTCATAATTCCTTCTGTTAAATACCATTATCATTATTCATGTCAAGATTGCAAGAAAAGGCTCATGGTTTCAAGAAGAGGAGTCTAAAATTCAAAAAGGAATAAGGTAATTGTCAAGTGCAGAGTAGAAAAGTTGAAAATTGACAAGCTTAGGCTACAACACAAATTTGGAGGCAAAAATTTAGAACAAATGGGAGGACAACTGCAGCGACATGAGCCAGTAGTTCATGGTATTTTTCTTACAGATGTCAAAGCAATAAGGAGGTTTAATGCATGTGGTGGGTTGGGATATTTCTTGAAATTAACAGAGTTTGATGAAGTTGCAGCTAAGTTTATAAATACATTTGAGGAAGGGAAAGCAATTGTGTGGGGATTAACAGTTGTCACAACAGAAGAATAGATAGCAGAGGAAATTCCCCTATGAATAAGCCCTAGAATGAGAGGACAACTTCCTAAAGTGTCCTCAGAAAGCCAATTTGTTTCTCCCAAGCAATCTGATAGAGAACCCATGTGCAAATTGTTCTAGATGATTCCCCAAATCAGTCTGAAATCCCAGACATTTCTCAAAATCTAGCAGAGAATTGTGATGATGATGAACCTTATGTATGTCAAAATAACCCCCAAGAAAGCCATCAGAATATCTCAGAGAACAATGAGGAAGAATTTCCAATACCTCATCTATCAGCCTACTCAAAGAATGCCATAGTGCTTTATCAAAGAACTTGGTTGACCACTTACCTAGAACAAGTATGGAAAGAATAGAGGAGGCAGAGCAATCAAGTAGAAGAATGTGATCCACCCACTCTTCAATCACTTCTCTTTGGTTTATACAATAAATATGTTTTTACAACAACCTTATGGAAAGAAGAGAAGAATAAAATGCAAAAGGAAATAATAGCCCAAAGTGAAGAGATAAAAGACTTAAAAGAACAATTGGAAAGACAAAAGCAAAGGATGGATCATGCCCTGAAATTGGTTGATCAAATAATCACTTGCAGGCCACCTCCTAGAATTTATGCTATTTGATTGAAAGAATAGTTCCCTTTGTTCCAAATCATGATGACCTTAAAAGACATAGACTCTGAGTTTAAGATGGCCCAAAAATTTTATGGCCTGTATCAGACCCTTCCTTCATGGTAGCAGAACTTACTTTATGGGTTGTACTTACATAACTTCATCATCCCTGCAGAAACTAAATGGAACCCTTTACTCTACATAGAAGATATACACCTAAGGGCATTAATGTCTTGGATTAATAATGAAGAAAACTATGATAGACAACTGGAAAATTACAGAGATCGGGAGAAGTTAGAACCCTCGCCATTAAGGGCAAAAAGCAGCAAACCTGATGTGCTCCTCAGGGATTGGTTTAGTCTAACCTATGGAAAAATAAAAGAGGAAACAAAGAAGAAAATATTTGATATCAGAACAGAGGTCTATGCAGAGTATGAGGGAATGTCTTACTTTGTTTTCCAGAGAGCTCTGGCTGGTGCCAGAAGCAGGTGGAGTAGACTGCCAGAAGTATTTAATAAGTTAGAGCCACACAACCATATCAACCTTGAGGTAGCTATTCACATAGCACCAAAATACATCCATATAGGTAGGCATATTAGACAAGAGCTCAGGTATCCACTTACCATGTAGCCACCTATGCTCCTATGGCCCCTTTATGACACCAATGCTGCAAGGCTTGACCGACTGCAAGAGGACCACAGGATGGATGTCTAGGAAAGGACACAAGGTTTCTACTACACTTTCAAGGGCCAAAGAAGAGGAAAGACAGAGGCAGGGGAATTATGAGGAATAGAAAGGAGATGCAATGCTTGAGGACAAGCATTATACTTACCAGGGGGAAAATGATGAGACAATTTATTGTCTATATTTTATCATGATCTTGATACTTTGTTTTAAACAATACCAAGACATTTGTGGACCTATAACTACTTGAACTTGTGTTAAATTACAATTAGAACCGTCAAGCCTATGGGTAGATAGTTATGTCATGTTTTGCTAATATTATATATATTGCAGTACTTCATATAGCTATTAGAATGTGTGTTCTAATATTTGGATTGATTTGACTAAGTTTACTTGTATACATCTCTGCATGCTAACTAACCTTCCAGGAAGAAGGAGCAGCTTGAGAGTGGTCGAGAGAATTAAAGAAGAAATGTTGAAATCCAGCTGCGATGGGGAAATCATTATGGTACTGAAAGACATGGCTGCTACATTGGAGGAGCCACTATTTCGGAGAATATAGGAGTATAGCTCTGCTATATTTCCTCAACACTCATTATCCTATTGAATCGGTCATCTAGACTTTACTCTCATATGTCATGGGATGTTACGTTCCCTTATTCTTCTATGGTGACATTTAAGTCAAAACTTATCATTGTAGAAACCAACACTCTCAATGGCCAAATTATCAGAATCCTCAATGGAAAAATCCTTAAGAGAACTAGCAGCAACCGCAAGGAAGCTGAAAACCACCCCAAGGAGCATGGCAACCACCTTCGAGTAATTGGCAACCAAATCCTCAGTAGAGAGGAAACCAACCCTGGCAGAATCAACCTATTGGATACCTTCCACCACCTCAAAAACCACAACAACAAGCACTTATGCCACCTCCTGCATCCAATGCTATCCCTCCTAAACCAACCCATCTACCTACCCAATCTTTGCCTAATCCTAATAATAAACCTCAACAACAACAATAACATGTATATTCTATAGATCTTGCAAATCAATTTCCTACAAACCAGCACCCAACATATCCTATGAACATCAGTGATATCCATTTAAGGCTTGGAACTACATTGCCTACACCAACTTCCTTTTTTTATAAGTGAAATGCCATCTAAAGAGCCAAAACCATCAAATATGCCTACTATCCCTACTCAAGAAGACTTAACTAGGGAAGTTGAACTTCCTAGGAAATTAGACCCACCATTTGCACAAAGGCTAGAAGTTGAGATAGCTCAACCAAAAGAGGAAGCAGTTTTTGACATCATTAATCAGCTCAAACACATATGTATTAAAATTCCACTTTTTAAATAATTCAAAGATGTCCCTATTTATGGGAAGGATATTAGGGAAGTTTGTCTAAAAAAACCTGGCAGGAAAAGAAAGGATCCCCAGACTATCCATGTCCTTGGTCAGCAGATATATATAATGCTAGGCAAAGTTGTCATTCCTAAGTACTCTGATCCTGGTAGTCCAATAGTAGAGGTCATTTTTAATGGAACATCAGTCAAGAATGCCTTAATTGACCTAGGTGCATCCATTAATGTCATGACTAAAGACACCACTCAAAATATCAACAATTCAACCTTAGGTCTACTCCTACTGTCTTGCAGCTTGCAGGCAATTCTACAGTCAAGCTTGATGGGATAGTGGAATATTTAGTTGTTACATTGGACTCTTGAGAATATCCTACAGATTTTATGATACTCTCTCCTAAATCCATGATTGGAGGATACCCTATCATACTAGGGAGGTCATGGTTAGCCATTTTTTATTCTTATATTGGATGTCATTCATGAGATATGACCATCTCTGATGGTTTAACTACAAATAAATTGGCCTTCTACCCACCTGCTCAGCTTCAACCTGAATTAGGAAAACTTGTTTGGCCTGATTTGGAAGAAGAAACTGAGGAAGCTAACTTAGTGGTTTAGTTAATGATGCTTGACATAGATCATTTCTTGCAGCTAAAAGAGGAGGGGGGTGTACTTGACAACATCATGCAGAGAAACTATGGACTAAGTAAGCAACTTTTGGGTTGTTCCTCCAATCAGAAATTCTCTCTACAAACCATCCTCCTTGATCTTGATTCCTCAAGCTTTCCTACAACCAAAGGAATTCTATATCAACTGCTGCCACATGAGATTAAAATGCCTTCTCTAAATGAAGCTTCCATGATAGAATTGACTAAGCAGATAAAGGTTTCCCTAGGCCGATGTTCAAATATAAACAGTAAGCTTAATCAGGAACAATAGTTGTCTTTAACCAAGTTGCTACAAGACCATAAACACACCTTTGCTTGGGACTATGGGGATATGAAAGGGTTAGACCCCAAGCTGTGAACTCATAGAATTTACTTTAATTAAATATGATAGCACACCAATCAGTCAGACACAAAGAAGAGTGAATCCTTCCCTCTGAGAGATAGTGAAGACAAAATTACAAAAGTTGTTAAATGTTGGTTTTATTTACCCAATATTAGAGAGCCAGTGAGTTTCACCTTTAGTTATTTTCCCTAAGAAAGGAGGGAAATGGAGAGTTTGTGTGGATTATAGGGAGTTGAAAAATTCCACTAAGAAATATCACTTTCCACTACCTTTCATTGATCAAGTACTAGATTCACTAGCAGGGAAGAAGTTCTTTTCATTCCTAGACGGGTATAGTGGTTATGAACAAATAAAGATTTCCCTTAAGGATCAAGAAAATACCACATTTACCTATCCATGGGGAACCTATGCATACTCTATTTTTCTATTTGGCCTTTGAAATGCACCAACCACATTCCAAAGAGTAGTCATTAATATCTTTTCAGACATCTCCCATGATTACATAGAGATATACATGGATGATTTTACAAGTTATGGTGTCACTTATGATGAAGCCTTAACTAATTTGGGCAAGGTTTTGAAGACACGTGAGGAAAATAACCTATCTTTGAATAGTGAGAAATGTTTTATGATGATAAGGTGTAGTTCTAGGACATTATATATCTCAGGCTGGTATACAAATAACACCTACAAAAATAGAAGTCATCCTTAATCTTCATACTCCCACAAACCATAAGGATGTTAGAAGCTTCTTAGGGCATGTTGGCTAATATAGGAGGCTCATAAAGGATTTTAGCAAGATGGAAAGACTATTGTATACCCTGCTCATAAAATTTTCAAAATTCAATTGGAATCAAGCCTATGATGAAGCCTTCCTATAGCTAAAATCTGTTCTTACTCAAGCACCTGTTCTCAGAGGCCCAAATTGGTCACTACCCTTCCACATACATACATATGCATCAGACTATGCTATAGGGGTAGTTTTAGGACAAAAATATTATTAAATTAAGAATGCGATATACTTCATCACCAAAAACCTCCAAGGCCCTAAACTAAATTATACTATCACCAAGAAGGAAATGCTAGTTGTTATCTGTGCCCTTAACAAGGTCTGCCATTATATCACTAGATACCAGATCTTTGTACATATTGATCATGAAACCATTAGGTACCTGATTAATAAGCCTTTAATAATAGGAAGATTAGCAAGATGACTTTTTCTTATGCAATAATTTGACATAACCATAGTTGATAAACCAAGCAAAGCCAATGTAGTAGCAAATTTGTTGTCTAGACTTCAAACTAGTGATCACTCACAAGTTATTGATGACAGTTTTCCAGATGAGCATATGTTCTCTATCTCTGCTAAAATACCTTGGTATGAAGATATTTCAAATTATATAGTTGCTAACAAAATCCTTGCTTATTTCTCACCTAAGGAAAATAGGCTACTGGTTGAGAAAATTTTTAACTTTTCTTGGATACCAGACTGCTTGTTTTACACTAAACCTGATCAAGTAATGAGGAGATGTGTGCAGGAGGATGAAACTAATAAGATACTCCATGTATACCATGATGAACCATGTGGGGGACATTTTTAAAACCATGAAGGTATTAACAAGAGGATATTACTGCCCTCCATTATACAAGGATGCAACAAGGTACACCAAAAGATGTGATCGATGTCAGAGAATGGGCAAGCCTACCAAATCTGATGATTTTCCTTTATACCCTCAGGTAGTGGTTACCCCATTTGAAAAATGGGGTTTGGATTTTGTTGGACCCATAGATCCACCATAAAATGGGAATTATTACATCCTGGTATGTACTGACTGTGTCACTAAATGGGTAGAAGTAGAAGCAATGAAACATGCTAGGGATAACAGAGTTGCAAAATTCTTGTATGAGGAGATCTTCACCAGATATGGAGTTTCAAGGGAGCTGGTAACAAATTAGGGAGAACAGTTCACATCAACAGTGATCATTGCACTAATGAATGAATATAACATATGTCATAGGAATTCAAATCCATATCATCCTCAAGAAAATGGGGAAGAAGAGATAACTAACAGGGAAATTGAGTCCATTCTTACAAAAATAGCTTAGTTGCACAAAAAAGGATTGGGCCAATAGACTTCGTGAATTAGTTTGGGCTTACAGGACCACTTGGAAGATGAAAACAAGGTTCACACACTTTGAGATGTTATATGGCAAGGAAGCTATGATGCCCATTGAGTTTCAACATAAAAATCTCTGGACAACCTTAGAGCTTAATATAGACCTTCCTGCAAAATAACAAGAAAGAGTCCTATAGCTGAATAAATTAGATGAAATAAGGAATTTATCCTTGCAACACACTGAATTATTTCAAATCCAAAGGAAAAAGTGGCATAACAGTCACATCAAAACCAAAAATTTTCCCCTGGTAACTGGGCATTGCTCTATGATTCTCGCTTTCAAGAAAATCATGGAAAGTTTAACACAAGATGGCTCGAGCCATATGAGATAGAAAAGGTCGTTGAAAACCATTGATCTTGTGTGGTTCAAGTTGTTGGTAAATGGGAACAGGCTTTTCCTTTACCATAAACCAACCACCAAACAAGAGTCCGTACAACAATTCCAACATCATCAACAAGCAAAACCTCCTGCAGCTGAATGTGAACACCTTCAACATGAAACTCGTCTCTGAAATTAGCATGCCATGTAGATCATAATAAACATTCCTTTTCTCTAGGAATTTTTTTTCTCTATAATAAAATCTCTTTCATTCCACTTCACACCAAGTGTCATTCAAATCACCCACAACTCCACTTCAACCCCTCAATCGGTCGTATATCTAGGCATGCATCATCAAAACATGATGAGCTAGTACATGCATTCAAGAACAATCTTAAAGGTACACAATTATATTTATTTCACCCTTAATTTATTTATTGTGACATGCTTTTGTTATTATGTATATAGATTGCATTTATTATACATTTCACCATCTAATTTTTAATCAGGTGAGGACACATCGAATCATTTAAGTAGGGGGAAAGGTCTTAATCATAAATACATCACACATACCCATGCCATAAGAGAAACAAGCCAAATGCCTATTGAAAAGGGTGATGCCATGTCATAATTAATTCATAGTTATTATTCAAGTTGATGTGAATGTTGAGTTGTGTAAAATCTTTTTGAATTTTTTTAAAATTCTTTTCACATGTTTCATATATTTCTTACTACCATTTTCTCATTTATTGCACTTAAATTTTGAAACTTTGTTTCAACATTATTGCCTTCGTAAAATTCCAAATGTGGTATTTGTGAGGGTTTGTGTTGAGAAAATGAAAATTTGCAGCGGAAGTTTATGAGCATTGAAGAGCTACATTGCAAAAAAATTTCAGAAAGAAAGTTTGTAGAACAAAATTGCAGGCATTCAGTATGGGAGTACAACCTATTAGAAATGAGCATGTGGATCATACCACCTTATTCCAAGACCATTTCTGTCTCCAACACTTTACTAGATATGAGTGGCTAGACTATTTTCTCAAATTAAACAGTTATGACAATGATATTGCCCGAGTAATTTTAAGCATATTTGTCAATGGCGAGGCTACGGTAAGGGGATTGAGAGTCCTAGCCATAGAGGAATGAATAGAAAAATTTTCTGGCTTGCCAACCACTAGAGAATCATACCCACAGGAGCATGATGCAAAAACAACTAGAGTTGAGTTCAAGTGCGCTCATGATCGTCCACTTTAGACAGACATACAAGGAACAAGGAGATTGTCATTACCCAAGCCCTAAATGCAGATAACCACATATATAATAATGTATTTGAATTGTGAAGGGTGTTTTTATTGTTTACACTAAGTTCATTTCAAGTTGTCGAGTCATGTCAGGAACCAATGTCTTATGAATATTCCAAAATTCTTGTTTACTTCTCTTTCTATGAGTGCTGGAGAGGTTAGGAAGGGAAAGCATAATTTTGTCATGCATCATGGTTTTATTAAACTCCTAGTTGAGAGTTCATTACAAGAAGTGTTACCTATGAGTTGGGAAAAAATATTCGAGTTAGAAGAGTACAACTGGGAAATGTAGGGCCTTTGGGTAGGGCAATTATGGAGAGAGTAGATATTGTTAGGGGTACCATAAAAAGAACTCTCAAAGATTCTTCTTCTACATTACTTCATGCATCTAATCATCCTATGGATGAATTACCTAGGGAAGATTCAACCACTGAGGAAACTTATACTTCTCATGTTCCCTCTCCAACACAAACACCTGTTCAAACAAGAATTGCTAAAAGGAAATATAAGGGGAAGGAGAAAGTGAATGAGAATGGCGGGGAGGTACATGAGAAACAAACCCCTAAGTGTGTTACTGCCAGCTCTAAGAGAAGAATAAATGCAAAAACCCCTTCTCTTGCAGTGGAGTGTTCAAAAAGGAAAACTCAGAAAAAGGATCGTGCAACCACTGTAGAAACCCCTTTTCTACAAAGTGCTAGGATACATAAGAAATAAATAACACAGTCTAAGGTCCTAGCTGATGAAATTTTATAGGAAACCTCAGCATCCAACCCTAGAGAACCCTAGGAGAATATTATTGTTGTTAACATTTCAGAAGAAGAAAGAAAAGAAGAAGAATAAAGGGAATTATTGGAAAAGGGACAATCAGACTTCTTCCACTCTTCTTCTGAACATGAGAAACACATATTAATAGAGGAAGATATTGATAACCCTTTAATGGATTTCTCTGATATTGGGAAAGAGGCACCTGATGAGACATCTCTGGAGGAGATGTACAGATAATAATAAAGAGAGGAAATTTTTGTCTTGCACCCACAAGAGGAAAATCAGGGAACAAGACACACACCTTCAGCTGAAGAAGAAATGAAGGGGTCAGAAAACCTAGTTGCTGTAATTGAAAAGCTAGGCATAATAGATGGGTGATAACTAGCAAAATGCAGAGGTGAAGAAGCTAGAAGAATCCAATGTCTCAGGTACAAGAACTCGGGTATATGACCACATTCCTCCATCTTATTTAACATGCCATGAAGTTGCTTTAGATTTCTTCAAATAAGTGAAATATGACCAAAGTGAATTGGACTTGGAAAGAGGTAAAATGCAAAATAAAATTGAACAACAACAATAAGAGATTGAATACTTAAGGCATAAAATGGAAACAATAACTGACATGATTCCTTAGTTAATGGAATGCAGACCTCCACCAAGGTTTTATGCCCTTTTCCTAAAAGAACATCTCTTGTTTAAACTAATGAGGATACTTAGAGACCTTGATCCTAATATTGACATGGCTAAGGAGTTTTATGATCTTTACCAAGCTTCCCCTACCTGGTTGAAAAATTTGCTTTGTGAATTTTACTTACACAATTATGCAATGACACTTGATACATAATGGAACCCATTACTTTTTATTGGAGATATACATCTGAAAGCTTTTATGAGCTGGGAGAGAAATTAGATACGTTTTGGTGAGCATTTACGAAGTTACAGGGAAAAGGAAAGGACAATCATTATGAATCTAAGGCCTGAAAGTAGGGATCCTTTTACCCTTTCCTTTGACTGGTTCAAAATGGTGTATGTGTTACTAGGTGATCACCATAGGCAAAGGGTTATTTCCCTTAGGGAACAAGTGTATAGGGAGTTTGAAAGTATTCCCTTTCATGAAGGGCATAGAGTGGCAGCGAACTTAACTCAGAGGTGGGAAAGATTACCTATGATTTTGAAGAAAGAAGAACCCCACAATGTGATTAACTTTAGAGCTACAATTCCTAGAGATCCTAGGTATATACAGTTGGGCAGACAAAGCAGGATGGAACACTGGCTCCCCTTGACATTTCAACCACCTATTTTAATGTGGTCATTATACAGTTGCACAGATACAAAATTTGAGGCGAATACAAAGAATGCAAGATGGGACAAGCTGGATCACAACATAGGATTTTTATTGTAGTCTTTTCAACCAAAGCACTAGAGAGATCAATGTTGGAGATTTTAGAGTAAATGCAAAAATTAGGAACTTTACAGTGCTGGAGGAACATTACTAGTCTAAGTAGGGGGCAATGATAAGATGATAATTTGTCCATATTCCTGAAGATACTTATTGTGTTTTGTCTAGTTTTTTCTATAGGATTGTTCCTCTATATAGTCCTCAGATTTGTCTTCATTTACCTTTGTCAGTTTCATTGGCATGCAACCAAAAGACTTAAGTTTCATGGTTGAACTTAATACTTTTATAATATTATGCAATATACTTATACAATAATACTATTATGTTCTTATGAATATTTAATCATGTGGTGAATGAATATATGTTGCATATTGGATATGTATTATTCTTGTTAGTATTATGATGCAGATCATATCATTAAGGGAGAATGACCAACATGGTGTCTAAGTGGTTAGTCATGAATACTCAGTCCTTTAGCTGAAGAAGTGGTCATTGGAGCAGTTCAAGGATAAAGGTGGCGACAACCAAGAAAAGATGAAGTCAAGAGGGATGTTCTTAATTATGAGAAAATATAGGATAGTGGATGCTAATTTTTTTCTTCCTACTGTTGAGCGTGTTTCTTGGTTCCTTATTCCTAGGATGCAATAATGTAAATCCACCTATTTCTATGGTGTGATTAGTTAGTTAGCAGTTAAGTTACCTTATAAATAAGAAGTTACTCTCCTGCGGAAGCAAGCTAGAAAGGGAGTGAATTTCTAATAGCATATTCTATTTTTATTTGTGTTTAGTTTTCAACATTGTTTTGGTTATATGAATAAAATGATGAAGTTTTGAAGATCGAGAGGTTGTAATGAGTTATGGACCTACTCACTAAATGAGGCCCACTTAGTGAGTATCCCCTAATTAGTTTTAGTTTAACTTCCTACAACATTTAGTTTCAGTTTTGGAATTGGCTTGTTCCTGTAGCCACTAGAAGTTATTTCCTGTGATTGTTCCTATAGCCAAAGCAGGTAGAGTAGTTTCTATCTAATTTAACCTAAATAAATTCTTGGTTAGTTTCAAGAATTCAGTTTAGTTTTTAATTTTGCAAGTATTTTGGTTAAGTTACCTCCAAGCATTTATTTCCTGCAACCATAGAGCATAGTTACTTTCAAGTATTTAATTCCTGCAGCTTAAAGTAGCATGAGTTTAGTGAGAACTTAGTGCACAAACTATGGAGACCCATTTCAAGTACACATCCCTGGGTTGATGATTAAATGAGCCTTCATAACGAGAAGATGACTACTCAGATAGGATATCCAATCCCTGAGTTGAGTGATGCACCTAGTTATTAATCCCTTTGTGAAGTCAAGCAATGATTATTCTGCATCTATTTACATTTCAATTACTTATTTAGTCATTAAAATATTTTACTAAATAAAAAAACATTCAAGTGCTATTTAGCTAAGGAAATCTATAGGCAATGCCTTAGATATAAAAGGAAGAGTTTAAATGCTTTATTAGTAACAAAAATTTGAGGAAGAAGTATGAATTCAGAAAAAGATGATGAAGATAATACTAAGCACCATGAAAATTTTAATCCATGGAATAAGAAATCATTGCTCCTAAATATGATCGTATAAAACCTTGGATACCAAATGTTGGAAAATGAAAGTTGAAGATGCTACAAAGAATCACAGATAATAGTCAATAGATTAGATAATACTACAACTCCTGCGACAATCATATTGCAAGCCATAGAGCGAGTCAGATTACAAGGAGGTGGTCATGTTTAAAAGTTAACAAAATTTGGTGTGAATTTTTTTGATGAAATAAATTTGACGTGATAATTCCATCATGAGAACTCTTAAATCTAATGAGGAAAGCCCACCATAAAGAGTCTATTGACTAATGAAAGTGAATTAGATATTTTAATTTTATATTTAAAAGATTAATTAGATAATTAATAAATATATTAATATTAATTTTATTTATATTTTGATAATAATATTGATTAATAACATAATTTTAATATAATAATAATTATAAATACAATGCATTTCACTGCTTGGTATTCACATTGATTAGTATTTCATGATGCATTGTTAAATATTTATTAGTTATTAATGTATTAATAAAATTTACTCAAAATTGATACAAATTAATATTGAAAATTTTAATATAAATTTTTATTTATTTATTTATACTTAAAAAATGATACATATTGGTATTTGAACATTTCATTAGTCATCGATTGTGTTTCAGGTATTGTTGTTTTATTGACCCGTTGCTTTATGCTTGTTGGCTTATGAGTGTGCACCACATTGGTGACCCTTGTCTATATCTATGTGACAATTTTTTATTGCATCATTCTATTTTTTTGCTATGGAGTTTCTCATCAAGAATCAAGGCTTGAGTTTGAGATAATGTGATATGGTGACAAGTGACGTCTCTTTATATTAGCGTAATAGGTATTCACAATATAGCTTTAAAAATATCTTTCTTAACCATACTCATGTTGATATACTCTAACGAGAAGTGTTATCCACTATAAATAAGCCCAATTAATTTTTTATGCTTATTGGATATATAATCAATAAAAAAGAAAATTATTATTTAATAGTTGGTGTCCTCTTATTGTAGCACACCATCCTTCATAATGAAATTGTATAGTCCCAAAAAATTAGCACCCATAATTGGATTCTTTAGGACCTATTAGGTCTCATTTTGGTGATTTCAAGGTTAGAATGCCCGTTACACTTGATCCCTATGAGCTAATTCTTCTTTTCTTGCACCTATTCATTGTCCCCAAGATCCTGGTGGAATTTGAGCCAGATATTCCAGGGACACATCACTAATGGCGATGTATTCCTATGGTTTTGGGCCCATATTTCACCAAAGCCCTATATCGGTGTCTTCTTCTGAGGTTTTCAATTGTGGTCGGCTTAGATAAAATTTGAATCCTGAAATGATGGATTTAATATAAAAAGGCCTCCTTTCTTATTATTTTTCATATCTTAATCAAGCACAAGCAATTTGGTAATCAAGTGATCAAGATTTCAAGCTAGCAAGAGCAATTGAGGATTTGGGTTCAAGATTTGAAGGCAAGCATCCAATTCAAGATCTCTAATTCTCCATTTCTTCAAGATCCATCAAATCAAAGGAAATATTCTCTAATTAATGCAATTTTCTCTTCCATGATGGCCAAGTAGAGGAATTATCAATCAAGCAAGAAGATTCATTCACCCTTCTCTCATTCTTCTTCTTTGCATGTGGTTATCAAGCATATCTACATTCTAGATCTTGGAGTGAAAATGATAGATCTATGCAGTTGTGATGGCATCCTTAATTCTACTTTACATTCCAAGGTCAACTATTTGGATTACAAGTACATTCAAGCATCTTCGTAGATTTGAGCGATTTCTACATCCGTTCATGAGGGTTTATGTAAGGTAAATCAACAATTTTCCTTTTACATTATTTCCTTTATACAATTTCTATCATATTTCAAGGTTGATTCCTCAAAAGGGGTTTGACCAAGGTAAACCCCTTTTCTCAACCTTTTTCCCATTTTTTTGTGTGTAGGAACAAGTTACGAAGCTATCAAAACTTTTCTGGGTAGTACAAGAACAGTTGCAGATTCCATGAAAATTTCATCCAAAAGTGTTGTGTACACATTGACTCCCATTTCGTCCTTGGGTACACATCAACTTTCGTTGTGTCCCTACTATTTTTCAGTAAAATTTCTAGGTCAGATTAGTTTTTTTTTTCTTATTTTCATTTCTATAAGTTTCAACTCGATATCAATTTTTATTAGTCTATTTTAATCATCTTTTTACTATCTTTTCTAATAGATAAATTACATTACATAATCAATCCCATTTTATTTAAATTACATCTTTAGTGAAGGAAAAACCATATTTTCAATTAGTGCCTGAGTCACCTCTGAGCCTATTGGAGATATTCTTCCTTCCTAATGTGCAATTCATGAAATGGGGAAGTAATTCACTTAGTATATTTTATGTTGCATTTCTCTCCCCATTTCCTATTGTACATTTTGGTGAACCTGACATATTACATTTCCATTCTGATTTTGGAGTTAGATTCTCTTTATGTGCTTATAGGTTTGCCTATTGTACATTTTAGTGAACCCAACTCATTACATTTCCATTATGATTTTGGTGTTAGATTCTATTTATGTGCTTATTATTTAGATCTATATCTACTTGTGCATGTTTTACATTACATGTTTTGGTAATTTGATAGTTAGATGTGTCTTTCATCAAAAAAAATTTATTGGATTGTATATCTCTTTCAAATATTACAATTACATTAGATCTATATATCTCATTCCCTTGTGCATGAGTTTTATCGCTTTGAGTCCTACTTATAGCATTATGGTTAGGAAAAGTCACAGACTTATGGGTTCCTTTGAAGTTGATCCTTCTTTCTTTCCTAGGAATCTTGATGAGACCAAAATGTATACTAGTGACATCAATCCTATCATGGAGAACAACTCTCCCCATTATTTTCGTGATTAAGATGAGACTTTAAGGGTTCCTCTTGTGCAAGTCCAAAATCTTTCCAATGACTTTGATAAATTTTAACAATGGTTAGGACAACAAAATTCTAATCCTGAAGTCATTTCTGTTGTAGAAGGCTTAAGGAAAATAATTCATAATGATGAACATGGTGTTAACATCTTAGGTAGCATCTCTCATCTCAATGATAACAATATTAAACCTCTTAGAGATTGTGCTCAAGAGTTAGGTTTCATTCTATCTACCACTAGTGTTGAGACATATATGCCAATTTACACTTTAATTCCTAGTGTTTCCACTTATGATCCACCTATCATAACAAATTCTATTCAAAATATCAACCCTACACATGTTAGCACCCCTAATCCTATTGCTCATTTTATCCCTTCAAGTGCACCATGTGTTTCTTTTTCTTCATTAATGCCCACTTACAATAGAGTGGCCTTTTCATATTCAACCATTCCTTCCATTTCTCATAATACTCCAAATATTTCAAAGATACATCCTATCGATCATCCTACCTGATGACATTATTTTTCCATTAGTACACTTAGTGAAAAACATTGACAGAGATCACCAACAGACTAAAGCATTACCGCCAGACTACAAGCATCACCGACATATTACAAGCATTACCGGCAAACAACAAGCATACCTGACATAATACAAAGGTCACTTGAAAAGTACTAAGTATAGAATCGACAAGCATCACCGGCGACCACAAGCATCACCGGTGACAGTTTTCAGAACTAACTTGACAAGAACAGAAAAGGCATACCCGACGACAAGTTCAAGAAAGGAACACCGACGACCAAGAAAACCGACCGTCAGTTAAAGAACCCGCAAATTGTGGATCTGATTTTTACACGATGGATAAAGCAATGTAAATCTATTTATAGAGTTTTTATTTGTTTTAAATCATAACTTGAGGGTCAAGCAAGCTTTATGTAAATGTTTTAATGCATCCTAATGGATCTAAAACATATCTAACTAAAGATCAAGGTCAAGTTGTATACCTTGGATCTAGAGTTAACTTGCGATGCATGAATCAAGAACTGAGTCTAATTTAGTATAAATAGATGTTCAAACTCAATTGTGAGTACATAAATTCATTGTTGTTGATAGCCGCCAAGAGAATCTAAGGAGCAGAAGGCAGAATTCATGCAAAGGTCAGAAAAATAATACATCAGTTATCAAGAACACACAGAGGCTACCGATAAGCAGATAAAGGTATTATTCAATCATGGAAGGATGATTACTAATATGTATGAAGCTTTATAGGATCTGTTATCAGCAATTGAAGAT
>MU224527.1:1885802-1907246 GCA_018584345.1 Thuja plicata | reverse complement strand
AAATCTCTTAACAGAGTGCACACTTAACAGTGTTGCTAAAGCTTCAAATGAAGTAGATCTTAACAGGTCTCCACTGTAATACTCCTAATAGGGTAGGTCATCAGAAGTGACCAATTTTAAGCCTTAATCGACCCCTTCGTATCTGTAGATAGTGAAGTCTTGTGGGTAACAATCAACACCGCAGTTTTTACTTCCTAACAGGAGTTTTCTGCAATATCATATCTTGTGTCATGTGTTATCTATTTTCATGAATGTTTCTATTATGGTTACATACTAAAGAATTTATGATATGATTGCATATGCATAAAGAAAGATGAACAGTTAGATAAGATAATTTACAAACTGATGATTAAGGGTTAATGGGCTAACCAAGAAAAGTTTTAGAGGTACTGATTCACCCCTCCCCTCTCAGTACATCATCTCAATATAATTCCAACACTACCATTAATAGATTGGCTCAAAATTTGTCTTCTTTGTAAAAAAAATTGGTTCAATGACTCAATCCAGTTTCAATATTCCTACTTGTAACATTGCTAGTCCTTTGTCTTCGGATATTTTTTTTACTGTAATCTCGTAATACATGGAGATTCCTCACCTTGAGAATTCTAACGGTAAGGGCAATCCTTTGACTCATGTCAAAACCTTTCAAACCTTTTGTAGTGATTTCTCTCATGGTCATAGGTTCATGGCTAACCTATTTACTAGAACTTTTTGAGATAAATCCTTGCAATGATATTATTCTTTTCTTCCTTATTTTATTGATTCTTTTCACCAATGCTTTCATTCAATAATTTTAAAACAATATTGGTCCTAAGATTTTTTGATTGATTTAATGCATTGTAAACAAGGTTTTAAAGAAAAAGTGACTAATTTTATTGGTATATTTAAGCATTTGCATTCTTAGATTTCTTATCCTGTGTCGTATATTGATGTTCAATGCATTTTCATTTCTAATTTACAAAAATACATTAGAGATAATATTCTACTTTCTGAGTTCTCTTCTTTTACTCCATTATGTGCAATGCTTCATACTTATCAATTGCAAGTGATTCAGTTTGAGAGAATTACTCCAATGGCTCTAGTTGATAAGAGTGATGTTGGATCCAACAATTTTAACATATTTCAAAAAACAAAGAACTTTATTAAGATCAATAATTCATCCAACAATGTTGATGAGAAAGTGGCAACAACATCTAAAGGCATGGCTCCTTTGTCATCTATTTTTAGACTTGCTCATAATTTTACTCAACTTTCTAAATCTTTTCATAATGTGATGTTGAAGTTGATTAATGCTAAAGTGTTAACTGTTCCTCCTATTTATCCTATTGACACATCCAAACCTTTACCCAAACACTTTGATCACAAATATTTCTGTCAATACCATCATCAACCTGGTCATGATACTGATTTTTTTTTTGTTTGAAATATATTATTCAAGACCTCATTGATTCCAATGCTATATCTTTTGAGGGTGTGAATGATCAAGGAAACGAATCCGTAGCACCTCCCAACCAAAATTTATAAATTTCTACCAACCCTTTACCATCTCATTCGATCAATACCATTGAGTCTACCAAACCTTTGTCTTCTTCTTCTACTTATGTTATTGACTATAATGATAAATGTAATGAAGTAAATAACGTTGTCAAATAAATTGATCAAAACAAACCCAAGCCTAAACTTGAACTTGAGCTTTGCATTACCTTTGACCATACTGAGACAATTAAAGCACTTGATGGTCCTCTTTATATTGTGGCAAATGTTAATGGCCTTTATTCCTGTGGTGTCGTTATTGACCCTACTTGCATGGTGTATGTGATAACTGAAGAGAATATTTTTAATAGACAATTGAAACCTTATTTATTATAAATATGATGTTATGATCCACACATGCGATGGTTTCCTTTACCCTTCACATGGTTCTATTTCATTTCCTGTTGAAGTTGGTGGAAAAAATTTAGATGTTACCTTTACTATGGTCCCAACTTCTGATTAATTTCAAGTCAAACTTGGTCTTCCCTTACTTACCTTTGTGAAAGTCATGGCCTCTCCTATTCATATGTGTTTAAAATTTCCTCACAGTGGACAAATCATGACTATTAGTCATAGCCTCTATCAGCCTTTGGTGCCTAGAGAGTCTATTGACATTGATTTCTTGTGGCCTTTTATGCCTCAACCAATCCAAAATCGTTGTGATAACCTCTTCTGATCATATCAAGCCCAAAAGATCCAAAATATCTGTGAAATTATCAAACCTAAAGATATTCCATCTCCTTGTCCTAGATGTGGACTTCTTCCTACACCTCCTACACATCCTATATATGCTTTAGTTCCACCTCCTATATCTTATAAGAGTTCTAATGATGTTATCTCTCAACATAGTGTGGTTTCTTCTATTCTTTCTCCTAAAGAAGAAAAGGACCCGATGTTGATTGATCCTGAACTAAACCCAATTTCTAGCAAAACCAAATGCAATCATCATGCTCATGACCACTATCATAAATGTCATTCTAGATTCAACCAACGTGCTTCCAAAATTATTGCTTCACCTAAAACACCCACTGATGCTTTGATTTCCTTTGACTAACCTATGCTTTAGCTAAAGGAGGAAGTTAACTTGAAAAATATGAAACTGAACAAACATGATAATTATATTTGTATCTTAGATTCTATTACAGTTAACTTGGATGAAGAAGATACTCTTGATGATGATACTTTTGATGATCATAATTAAACTAACAATGATATTCATGCTATTGATTTTGATGATATGTTTGAGATTATTGATGTTAATCATGATTTACTAGCTATGTTTTCACAATAATTATCTCTTAATCCTAGTGACAAGCAAAGTGACCCATCTTCAGAGTATGTTCCTTGTTTGGAACTGGCTATTGTTCCATATGTCATGCTTGATGTTGGTCCTCTTGCATGTTTCCCACCTACCTTAAACACTATAGAATGAGATGGAGGGGTAAGCGATACGCTTGAGTAGCTCCTCTTGGGTGGTGGATTTTGTGTGTTTGTCTATTGTAATGTGCTTCCCCCATGATTTGTTTCTTGCGATATTTTTTGTTTAGATTTCTTTTAAAAAAATTTGTTACTATGTTGGCGCAAGGTGATAAAGGAATCAAAATTCCGTAATCATTCCTTTATTTATATCTCACTTCTTGTATATGTTGTTATATGTTATGTTGTGCATGTGCCACTATTCATAAATGCCTTTGTGTTGTCTGATTGGGGATGATGCAAAATGATAGCTATGTATTCTTTTTGGCCTCTATGATGGCAACCCAAAAAGGCTCTTCTTTGTAACTCTTATGTGACATTCTGCCATTGTGTTTTGTAGTTCTACTAACTTTGGGGAATGATGACATTTTTATTTTGATATAATATCTTATGTACTATCATATGATCATACTAGCCCCAAAGTTAGTAGATTCCTTATGTGCTCTCTTTGGTCATGTGTCCATTCCCTTGATTTGTCCTTTCTTTGGGGCATCTCATAGTGGAAACATTTCTTATGGGTGCATGTATGCTCTATTAAAGCCATTGCTCCTGTTAGGGAATTTGAAATCTCTTTAACATGGGGGCATGCACTCTACTCCATATTTCACATTTTACACACACACACACACACACACACACAATGGTTTGATACAATCTCTCTTGCGAATCCCTTAATGGAAACAAGGCTTTCCTTAAGGATTGATCTAACTTATTTTATCCCTAAGGAGACAATACTTTCCTTAGGCCCAATTTATTTTCTTTAACCCTATGGAGACAATACTTTCCTTAGGCATGATCATTGTCTTGTTGTATCCCTTAACGAAGAAAATGCTTTCCTTAAGGACTGGTCATTTTTTATGGATTGACTAGCATGACACAACTTTCTAGACCTTGAATGAATTATTTTTCAATGTCTTCCTTTGTGTGATCCATAGTAAGGCAATCCCTTAATAGGCTAGTGATCACACTTCTCTCTCTTTTCTCTTTCTCTTTCTTTTGAGCGATGCCACTCTTATCTTGGTTTTGGATTTGATGAAGACTTGAGTCACTTGGGGGCTTGATGATTACTTGTCTCCTTGACCTTGATATGAGTATTCATATGCATTGATCTCCTTTACCACGAGCATGATCTTATCTCATACTTCAGCTAAAGTGGGGGCTAAATATATAGTCCTAAATAGTTAGCACCCATAATTGGATGCTTTAGGACCTATTAGGCCCCATTTTTGTGATTTTGAGGTCTGCATGCCCGTTGTTCTTGATGCCTATGACCTGATTCTTCTTTTCCTGCACCTATTCACTTTCCCCAAGATCCCGATGAAATTTGAGCTAGATCTTCCCGGGACACATTGCCAATGGCGATGTGTTCCTAGGGTTTTGGGCCCAAATTTCACACAGAGACCTATATCGGGGTCTTATTTGGAGGTATTCAATTTTGGTCTACCTAGATCAAATTTGAATCCTGAAATGATGAATTTACTATAAAAGGATCTCCTTTCTCCTCATTTTGCATATCATAATCAAGTGCAAGCATTTCGGTAATCAAGTAATCAAAATTTCAAGCTAGCAAGAGTAATTGAGGATTTGTAGTCAAGATTTGAAGGCGAGCATCCAATTCAATATCTCCAAGTCTCCAGTTCTTCAAGATCCATCAAATCAAAGGAAATCTTCTCCAATTTATGCATGTTTATTTTCCATGATGACCAAGTAAAGGAATTATCAATTAAGAAAGAATATTCATTCATCCTTCTCTCCTTCTCCTTGTTTGCATGTGGCTATCAAGATTATCTACATTCTAGATCTTGGAGTGACAATCATAGATATATGCATTTGTGAGGGCATCCTTGATTCTATATTTCATTCCAAGTTCAACTCTTGGATTCCAAGTACATTCAAGTATCTTCATAAAGTTGAGCGATTTCTACATCCATTCATGAGGTTTATGCAAGGTAAATATTTTTTTTTTCCTTTTACATTATTTCCTTTATGCAATTTCTATCATATTTCAAGGTTGATTCCTAAATAGGGGTTTGACCAAGAAAAAACCCTTTTCCCAACCTTTTTCCCTATGTTCCCGTGTGCAGGAATATGTTACAAAGTTGTTAGAACCTTTTTGGGCATTACTGGAATAGTTACAGATTCCATGAAAATTTCACCTGAAAGTGTTGGGTACACATCAACTCCCACTCTGTCCCTAGGTACACATCGAATTTCATTGCGTCCCTACCATTTTTTATTGAAATCTCTAGGTCAGGTAAGTGTTGTCTTCTAATTTTTGTTTCCTTTAGTTTCAACACGATATCAGTTTTTATTAGTTTGTTTTAATCAAAAATTTAGTATATTTTCTGATAGATTAATTACAGTAGATAATCATTCCCATTTCATTTAATTACATCTTTAGTGAAGGAAAAACCATATTTACAATTAGTGCTTGAGTCACCTCTTGAGCCCATTGGAGATATTCTTCCTTCCTAATGTACAATCCACGAAATGGGGAAGTAATTTACTTAGTATATTTTATGTTGCATTGCTCTCCCTATTTCCTATTGTACAAAAACTTAACCAAAGTGTTTTCTTCTAAAGTTGTGTCAATGCATTGAAGTGACATGTGTTTCACAAAATTCAAGTAGGATGGTATAACCTCCCCTCATTGGGTACAAGTGTTCATTATAGTGACTAGAGATATTCAAAATAATGATGTTTCTTCATAGTTCCAAAAAATTTCTCAGTGTCAGAAGGTTTGAATCACCATCTGACCTAGATCATGAATCTAGAAGACAATAATTGATGTCCAACCTACAATATTGTAGAATTTTGCAAATAAAATTAGGAATAATAAACTTGAAAAGAGATGTATTGTAGCTCAAAAAAATACCTCATTAACATTTGAAAATCATTTATATAGTTTGCATAGAATTCCAAGAGTCGTCAGATCTCTTTGAAAATTGAAATGAACGGTTGAAATGAGGATAGTTACAATTCAAAATTCAAATGTATGAATTTTTTTTATTGCCCCAACTTGGCGGGGTCATAAATTTTTGCTCAATGTTCAAAATGTGAAACCATTTACACCATAATAAAGATCTCCATTAGATTTAATTTTAATCCCTTAAAATCAAATGCCTTTGGCTATTCAATTTGAACGACCGATGACCGTTTCAACTGAAAACATTTCTCTAAGGCCTCTAAAAAATTAAAATTTTGGTATTTTTTCCATTTCCACTTTTTCCAATTCCATGTGAGTGCTCTTGAATTGATGTTTGATCATTCCTCTTCCCTTGAGAGGAAAAAGGTCCTCATTGCATCAACACATTACAATAGATGAGGAAAACACATATGAATTTGTTCTCTAGTAAGTCACTTACCATGATGAGCATTTGTGATCAACTTGAACCAAATGGTAGGGTGATCCCAAAGTATTGAGTTTAACACTTTTTGGTCAAACTTGACATTGAAATTAACATTTTGCACCAAATCTTCACTTTCTAACACTTATAGCAGCAAACACATTAAAATTTTGAAGATGAAGTAAACTAATCATTTGTGAGATTTTTGGTGTAAGATTATAAATTTAAAAAATAATAGAAATAAATTATGCATATTTTTATGTTCAAAATTTAATAGATTAATTTTTATAGTGATCATCATTTTTCAAAAGTGACATTTATTGTGTAATGCATAACATTTTTTATAGCAAGAATAAAATTCGAATTTAAAAATATACAATTGTCACACCATTATGGCGCAGTCATGGTAGGAGTTCCCCCAATGGACATGGTCCAAACCATGCAACAAGAGCCAACATAGCAGAAACAACCAACTCAAAGAAAAGAATAGGCAATCAAGATGATATAATAGATCTTCACATTATCACAGAATCATATATTTATATCACACTGGCCTGCAATATGCAAATTACAAACTTCCGGCAACATGCCTGATTAAGATATAAATCTCAACCTAACCCTAATGTTAACATTCTAAAGTTATCTCCTAAGAATTTCCCTAAAAAAAGATCAAGAGCCTCAATATATAAATCCTTCGCAACACATATGTCATCCAGATCAATTACATTTTCCAAGACTATGAAAGTATAATGTGTACAAATATAGGTTAAGAACCAAATAAGAAGATCTCAATTCTAGGCTGTGGAAATGATGTGCGATAGAAGAGATACATCGAACAAAGATCTAGGGACATCATGATATGAGCCACTAAGCTTCGTTGATCATAAATTGCTTTGCGGGATCGAAAAACTCCATTTGACCGTTAGACCATGAAGAACACACATAGTTGACCATGAATCTTTAATATTCTACAATGAAGTATCCAAATGAGGTGTGAACACAACCACGAGTAAAACATGATGTCCAGAACAAACCCTCAGGTTTGCAACAACAAATGATCCAAAACCAAGGAATGACACTAAGAACTCAGAAGAACGGAAAACATGAACACGACTGAAAGGAAATAATTTTGGGTGATGCAAGATTGCCAACAACCTGAGGATGCTCCTGCATTAGAAACCCCTGGTGAGAAGAATATGTTCCATAAGAGGGACTTATGAACATCTTGCAGGATTTAGGACATAAATCCCATGCTCATTTCTAAGCCAAATATCCTCTTTATTTGCAACTTTCTTTCTTCACACTTATGCTCTTTCTTTTGTTAGATTCATCATCTTACTCTGCTATCTACTTTCTCTATTGTACCTCACATCACCATCGGGTAGTGAAGAACCTCCTCTTTTCTTTCACACATCTGATTTAACTCTACTAAAAGACTTCATCTGATCAACAACCAAATTCTTCTGTTGCTTCTCCTTATCCTTCTTGTTATCTAATACCAACCGATTCTCAAATATTATTTCATAATCATTCTTCAAATCTACATCAATCTTTGTATTCTTCTTCTCTAAATAATAACTCTTTACAATGCTCACATTCATTGCACTTCTCCCCTCTTCCCCCTTCAAGGGAACCAAAGTAAATTTGTGTCCATCCTTCTCTATTATGACCAAGTTATTTATGCAATCATGTATAGCTCCCCTGTCAAATTGACAAGGTCTTTCCAATAGAAAATGACAAGAGCTCATAGATAGCACATCACACAATACTTCATCTCTGTAAGATCCAATGTTGAAGTTCACTAAACATTGATCTTTCACCTCCGCCATATGTTCATTTGAAAAAAAACTTATCCCATAAGGACAAAGATGTTTAAGAATCCTCAAGCCAAGCTTCTGTACAATCTCTTATGATACCAAATTATCAGTACCACCTCCATCCATAACAAACTTACAACATTTTCCTCCTGATTTACAAACAATCCTAAACAAATTCCTCATTTGAATAGACTCATCTTACTTCTTACTCAACATGATTCTCCTAAGCATAAGAGATTCTCCCATATAGGTTCTTCTAGACTCTACACAACTTCATCAGTAGCCTACACCTCATGTGCCATAAGATTTTTACTACCCCGTTCTTACTACATCCTTCAAAATATTGAAAAGATTTATGACCTATACCACCACATTTGAAACAAAGTACCTTTGAATTCCTTTCTACCATCCCCTCTCCTTTGTGTCTTTTGATCAAGTTCAATCTCAGTGGTCTGCTTCTATTTTTCATTGATGTTCAATTTATTCTCCTTCCCTCTAGGGTTACTTTTTCTCCTCTTTAACTTATCCTCCACCCTCAATGCATACTAATAAGCATCCTCTACTGTATAAATCCTCAACATACTCAATTCATCCTGAATATTAAATCTTAGAACATTAATATACCTAGCCACCTTATCCTTATATATATCTTTGTGTCTAGATTTGATTGTCATATTATAAAAATCCTCAGTATAATCCTTTACACTTATATCATTCTGATTCAAGTTCTGCAATTTATTGAACAATTCTAACTCATAATCCTCAAGAATGAATTTGGCTTTCAATCTAGTGCAGTCATTACCCTCCATTTAGTGATTTTCATTTCACCATTTTCTTCTCTATCTTTCTACAATTCTTTCCACCATAAGGAAGCATGAACCTTTAACTTAGTCTACACTAACCTAACCCTCTGTGGATCTCTGATATCTTCAAGCTCAAAGTAATCTTCTAATTCACCAAATGAGTGTATCAAATCCTTAGGATGCAATGAACCAAATAAAGTAGAAATTTCCATCCTATTACTTTTACTTACTTGTGCCATATCTCTCAAAAATATTTCTTCTTCTTTAGGGATCTATGTTTCTACAGTCTCAAGATCTTTAGAAATTTCTTCATATTCCTAATTTGTCTCATCTTTCCTTCACAATCTAGTGAAAGCATTTTGAATCTATGTCCTCATCTCATTCTTGAAATCTTCCATCATTTTTTCTAACCTCCTAGGGTTCATCCTTCTAGGAAACATATTTTTGATCCTCAGGTGCAACTGCCTCAACTTAGACGATCTGATTACAAGGTACCAATTGCCTCTCACTAGGTAATCTATGAGACACGGTTGTAGCCTACCTCCAAATCAGAAATCTATTCATGCCCTTAGTATGCCTTCAACAACGTAAATAAATTTCTCAACTAGAAACCATCTCCTTTGTGAACCCCATGCACAAGTCCTCTATGATTTTGGGCTAGGTCCACACTTCCCCTCAACAAAAAATTCAACTAGAGCTTCACAAGCTCAGGAAATTAATTTGCTAACACATGAACATCAACCTTTCTCTAATGCCATCTGGCATATTCATGGAAGGATTTTTACTAATGGAGATGGTCCAAACCATGCAGCAAGAGTCAACACAGCGGAAACAACCAACATAGAAACACGAATAGACGATCAAGATTCTATAAAAGATCTTTGCATTATCATAGAATCAAATATTTTCATCACATTGTTCTGGAACATGCAAATTACAAAATTTTGGCATACATTCCTATTTACAATATAAATCTCAACCTAACCCTAATGGTAACGTTCAAAAGTTATCTCCTGAGAACTGCCATAAACAAAGATCAAGAGCCTCAATATATAGAGCCTTCGTAACACATATGTCGACTAGGTCAATTACATTTTCCAAGACTAGGAAAACATGACATGTGCAAATATAGGTCAAGAGACAAATCATAAGATCTCAATGCCAAGATGTGGAAATGATGCGCGATCCAAGAGAGATGTCGACCAAAGATCCAGGGACATCGTGATATGATCCACTAAGCTTCGCCAATTGAGAAATGCTTCGCGAGATGAGAAAACTCCATCTAATCGTTAGACCATGAAGAACACACAGAGATGACCATGATTCTTTAATATTCTACAATGAAGCATCCAAATGAGGTGCGAACTCAACCATGAGTAAAACATGATGTCCAAAATAAACCTTCAAGTTCACAAGAACAAATGATCCAAAACCAAGGAACTCTACTAAGAACTCAGTAGACCAAAAAACAAGAAAAAAATTGAATGGAAATATTTTTGAGTGATGCAAGATTTCCAACAAAACAAGGATGCTCCTGGATCACATTATCTATGGTATGGATATTTTTTCACAATTTTTTGTCGCATAGTTTTTTAATTAAATTTTGGAGTTAGAGTGATTGTAATTTGGATAGAGGTGTATTATGCAATGCATAATTTTTTTATGAATTTAAATTAACTTGTTTTTGTGTTGAAATGAGGATATGAATACATAGAGAGTAGATATTTTTTACTCATTTTTCTTTTATTTTTCAAAATTTCCACATGTGTGAAACAAAGACCTAAATGTTCGATGAAAAAGCTACATTCACAAGAAATAAAAATAAGTATATTAATCAAATTAATTATATTCAAAAGTATACTTTTTAGAAAGCTAATAATAAGAGTTAAATATTTTTATAACAAAACTTCTAAATCAATTCATTTGATCCCCCAAAAGCTAATGTAAAATTTGTTTTTTTGTCAGCATTTTGAGAAGTGTGTTAGAGACTATTGCAAGTATGATTTAGAAGTAGAGAGGTTCTATCAAAGATAGATTGATCTAAGTGGATTTAATCTAACCCTTTTCAATTAATTTCATCAATTGAGACTTCTCAAGGATTAAATCATTATGTTTTCTTAAAAATGAGTGATTTTAGGAAAAGTCAAGATGTGCAAAAAAATGCAACCTAGTATTGTGGGATTGCCCAGGTAAAGAGGAATTTTTTGTGTCCTTAGGTTCAACCTAGTAGCCTCCATGACATAGTGACTTTGTAGATGTGCAATGGCTTCTGGATTCAATTGTGTACTATGAATGTGCTCAACAACTTCTAAAATTTCTCACAAGGGATAAAACTAAGGCCTCAACAACTCCATTTTAAAAATGGGATGAAGACCCAAAAAATTGTGGCAAGTTAAGTTGAAATATTTTTTCATCAACTTGTTTGATAATTGTGTAAGGATCATAATGAAGAGGATGAAGCTTCTTGTTGGGCCCTTGAATTCACTCCTTTTGAAGGTGAAACCGCACCTTATCCTCAACTTAAAAATGATGAGGAGACCTATGTTGATCATGTATCCCTTTGTATTTTTTTATTATTACGCTCCAAGATTTCATGAACCTGTTGATGTAGGTGGTGGATCTTTCCCATAAATTTACTTCTCTTTCTTCCTCCTTATCATAATGTAGTTCCATGTCAGGTTGAATGACTTGCAACATGCATGGGCGCTAATGGCTAGTAGCCCAGACAAATTTCAAATGGATTGTACCTTATCAAGCTATGAAGTGCTCAATTATAGTTGTGTTAGACATATAGAAGGCTTCATCTCATCTGTGATGATGTTTGTAATGATAGATTTGTAAAACTTGAATGACCATTCTATTGACCACTTTTGTTTGATCATCTATTTGAAGCAGGAATGTAATAGATTTTGTCAATTTTGTGTTCATCTTAGCCCATAATGAGGACCACAATTTTTTTATAAATATACAATCTCTATTTGAAATTACCCTTTATGGAAAACCAAAATGAACCTAAACATGCTCAAGAAATAGTTTTACAACTTCTCCTCTAACAAAAATTACCTTTTTATAGGCCAACATGATATCCATTTTTAGGATATATCTACACCACATACACATAATCATGCACTCATCTAGTTATATTAGTGCTCTAGAGACACAAAATCCATTGAAACTAAGTGTCATGGTTGATCCAGAATAGGAAGACGTAAATATAAACATATCTTGTGATTTGTAGGTTTCGCAATAGCATATGTTCCACAAGCTTGAATGTATGAAATGGCACCGTGCTTCATTTTTGGCCAAAATAAATATTTTTGAAGCACATAAATGTTCTTACCAGTTCCAAAATTTCTAGAAACATTTCTATATTAGTCTTATCATATCAACTTGTTGCATTCTTTAGTGGGAACATATATTTGACCCAAGTGACAAAGTACTCCATCTTGTAGGTAAAAATAAAACCTATGCTTTTCTTCCACAAATTGGTAATAAATATCATCAAATTAAATAATATTACCATATAAATGATTCCAAATTTTTGTTGGATGACCACATGAATCTAGCAATGTCATGGCCAAGGCTAGAATTGGAGTTCTGCTTAACAAATTGTCACTTTCTTAGTACTTCCTTTCTTGTGGGAAATATTAAGATGAAATTATTGGAGATAGGTTTACCATGTTTGATGCCTATTGTGTTGAGATTTTCCTTTCATTTGTAAAAAATGAAGATGCTTATGATGTGTATGGTAGTCTCCTTCCCCAAGATATAGTGTTTCCATTATTTTCAAGCCTAAACAATTACATATAACTCTTTGTCATAGACCTGGGATAACTATAGATCATATCAAAAAAAGACTCACTATGGTATGAAACTAGAAGTCCAAGTTGTGTGAGTAATTCTCAAATGACATATTCATATGCATGGATTTCTACTTCTAAAGACTGTTACAAGCCTGGAAGAGATGAAAATGGTGTTGAGCATAACCTTTGTTTCAATTTTCAAATACTTTTTGTTGTGCATATTCACCTAAACTTTATTTTTACTTGTCCTCTCTAAAATGATTGATTTATAGGCCAAGCCAAATGTGAAAACCACACACAAATCTGCAGTAGAAATTTTCTAGTCCCAAGAAGATACATATTTTTATGATATTTTTTGGACAGGTTTAGTCTTTGATGACTCGTAGATTTTTAAGACATGAACACCTTCACTATCAACAACATATGTGAAATATTGAATACTTTGCATACCAAAAGAACACTTTTCTCTATTTTCATAGACAAGGTGCTCTTTCAAAGTTGAGAGTACTTGTTCCACACTGATAGGCCATTTTAATGGCATACTTTAGATACCCTAGGAGAACTTTTGATAGGTCTTTTGCCATATTTTCTCTTATTTACTCCAAGAATTTATGCTTTAAAACTGCTAATATGTGGTAGTCAACCACTAAACCTATGCTATGGACATATGCTTACTTAATATGCTTTGTCTGGAAGAATATGCTCTGTTTATTACTATGGAATCATGATCATGTTTTATGGATGAATTAACTGATTGAGCGATAGATAATGCATGTGTACTTTAATGATTATTTGCCATGAATGCTTTTATCCTAACAGTTTAAATGCAACACATCAAAGTAGCAGCTATCGTCTTGATCAGGTGAGAACGTCCATGCATTGGATGCTTGAATTGGTCCTACAGCAGACACACACAGATGGAATATTGACGTAGTAGTAGCAGAAGGTTTCCGGTTAATCAAGGTGGAGTTGGTTGAGCAAAGACTTGGCAAACACAATAATTTCCCTGATGGAATCTAGGAGAGAGTGGGAAGTTAGATCTGTTGTCCAAGTAGTTCTTTCCTCTTTTCTAGACCGATTCCATTTCATGCTTTCTAGCTTTCCTTTCTATTAGTTATTTGTCATAAAAGCTCTGCCTTTTCTTAGGGTGTGTTGAGTTTAGCAGTTAGATGTTTTCCTTTAAATAAAGCCCGCTCCTGCGTGAGGAGGGCATTATTAGAAGATAGTTGCAGTATAGTTCAATTATGTTGTTTTACTATTTATGAGAATCTCTGTACTCTATTATTCATCTTTAATGAGAAAATGAAATGTTGAGATTAATTTTGTGTAATTGAGTGTTTTTGGTACTCACCCAAGGGGGGCCCACTTGGTGAGGAATCGATAGTTAGATTCATTTTAGTTTAGTTCGCTTTCCTGCATTTCTGTCATTTCAATTCCTATGCTGAATAGCTCCTGCATCCAAAGCCGCAGGAACACTATCGCTTCCTCTAGCCAAACAATAGAGTAACTAAGGCATTGTAGTTAGTTTGTGAACTCTTCCATTCTGCTAGCAGTGTTCACTTCCATCATTTAATTTCAAGTATTTGCTTTCACAACAATAGCTTAACTTTCTTTCAAGTATTCATTTCATACAGTAATAGTATAGTTTCCCTTCAAAAGTATTTACTTCCTACATCCATAGAATGGTTTCTTTCTAGTATTAATGGTTTCCTACAATGATTATAGAATTATTGGTTGAGAAAGTTCTTCGAACACATATTTTGCTGGCCCGTTTCAATTAACATGTCCCTGGGTTTGACATATGAAATGAGTTTCTTATAAAGAGGACGAAGTGCTTAGTTGGATATCCAATCCCTGAGTTAAAGGATTATGCCTAGTTTCTGAGCCTTTATAACGAGCGATCATTTTTGGCACCATTGCCGAGGATGGTGCTGATCCTGGTTCTTATTCAACCATTCCAAGTATTTTCTTTCATGCTTTCATTTCCCTTTTTAAGTAGATTAAGCCTCATCTTGAAAAGAACAAACCTCTATTCACATCATTCCATACTATCTACATGCATAATAGACGAAGAGACGCCCGAGGAAGGTACTTGCCAAATCAATCCAATAACCTATTTGAAGAAGAAAGCTAGTTCATTGATGCTATTATTGAGCTTCCCGAAGCCCTTTCAACATCCTCATCTTCTGAGGGTGACCTCTGTGGTTTCTTCGAGGATCAACCAGAAGCTAATCCATTTGCTGAAGCCTTTGCCAACCTAGGATTACATAATCTTGAAGAAGAAAATCCTTGGAATTTAGTCATCTATCAACCTCAAAACCCACCTCAAAATCCACCTCAGCGGCCATGAAGGATGGCCAATCCTACTACATTTCCTTTTCCCATCTCCGACCAACATGATAATAACAACCTTAAGAATATTCCCTCTTTTGATCTTCCAAAATTTTACGGCCTTGTCACAGAGGACCCAAATACCTTTCTCTTTGAGTTTGATATCCTTTGTAAGAGCTATGACTACACCATTGATGCCCACAAACTTAAGATTTTTCCTGCAACACTTAAAGAGTCTGTATTGCGATGGTTTATGGTTTTAGGACAGGATATTGTCCAAAATTGGGATGAACTGAAGGTTGAGTTCTTGCTGAAATATAAGGAGTACTGTCAAGGATATGATATGTGAGGGGGTAACATCTTTAAGATGAAACAGAAGGAGGATGAGAGTCTTTAGGATTATGTCTCAAGGTTCATGTTCAGTTTGCAGAAGAATACCCAACATGAGCTTAATGAAGAATCTTAGAAGTTGCTCTTTTTGTGAGGCATTCACGATGGATGCACAGAGGCACTGGACCTAATGGCTAGAGGAGATATCACCCAGGCATCATGGGATAATATTTGGAAGATCTGCCTTAAGTACTCCAGAGTTTTTGTTAAGAAAAGAAGGGGATATAGGTCCACCTTGGGAAAGTCCAATGGTGTTGGTGCTTCACGGAAAGAGATAACCAATCTCTTGTATGATTTCAAGAAAGATATCATTAACAACATGACCACTCATCTAGACACCATGTAGGCTAAGAAGAAATATGAGGAAGCAAAGGCCATTCTAGCAGAATTCTGCCCACATTGTAGGCAGACAAAGAGAGACTGTAGATGCAAACTGGTTGCTAATATAGAGACTACACAAATGCTGACTGATTACAAACCAATTGAACCAAAGGATGATCAATTATTCTTTGTCGCTCAGTGATAACCATGGGTGCATAGAAAAGGTATTCCCTAGGACCCTCTTTCATTTAGTGATCCTTTTTATAATAATCAATGGCAACCCCCATGAATTATCAAAATCCTCCCTGGAACAATTCCCAGAATTAGTGACAAAATTACCCCAATCCATAGTGACCAAACCCTCAGAGGTTTGCAACAACCTCAAGGGGTGTGGTAGCCACCATAGGGTAATTGGTAGCAGAACCCGTAGTAGCGAGGCAGCTAGCAATGGCCAAATCAACCACAAGGACTTTTGCCACCACCTATGTAGCCTCCACAACAACAAGCTCTTTTGTCACCTCCTATAGCCACTGACCTGCCTCCTAAGCCTACCTAGCTACCTGTTTAGCCACAGCTAAACCCCAACAATTAACCTCCTACGCCTCAGCAAAATGTGTATGCTACAGACCCGTCACAGTATCCCATGCAATATCCTGCTTATGCCATCAACCTTGATGATATTCACTTACGGTCTGGTACCACTCTTCCTGCACCTGAGCCTCCTGTAATCACTAAAATGCCTTATGAGGAGCCCAATGAATCTAATAATCTCCCTAATCTAGTAGCCCCTGCACTGCTAGCTAAAACCAATCAGCATACCATTCCCCCTTTTCCACAAAGGTTGCAGCATAGCAATCTAAAAACCACTAACGAAGCAGCTTTCAATATCCTTGACCAACTAAAGAATGTCAGCGTCCAAATTCCCCTTTTCCAGGCAATCAAAGATGTTCCCACCTATGTAAAAGTCATCAAGGAAGCTCTCTTTAAAAATCTTGGCCGCAAGAAGAAGGATCCCCAGACTGTCCATGTCCTGGGCAAACTGGCGGACATCATGTTAGGGAAGCTTACCATCCCAAAATATTCTGACCCTAGCAGCCCTGTTGTCGAGGTCATTATTAATGGAATTGCTATAAAAAATACCTTAATTGATCTTGGAGCTGCCATTAATGTCATGATCAAGGATATCATGCAACACCTTGGTATCACCAACCTCCAAAATACACCTAGTGTCTTGCAGCTTGTAGGTAGTTCGACTTTAAAGCCTAATGGGATGGTGGAGGACATTGTGGTTAACCTTGAGTCTTGGTCCTACCCTGCTGATTTCATGATCCTCTCACCAAAAGCTATCTTAGGAGGCTATCCAATTATTCTGGGATGTAATTGGATGGATACTGCTAATGCCTATATTAGTTGTCGGTCAGGCGATATGACCATTTATGACGGTTAGCACACCAAAACCTTGACCTTGTATCCTCCTGCTCAACCTCAGATTGAATTATCCTCTCCCATGTGACCAGATGTAGGAGAGGAAGCTGAAGTCATTAATTCAGTCTCCCAATTAATGATGTTAAAAATGGATCCCTTCCTACAACTTCAGGAGGAAGATAAAGTAATCACCAACATTATGCATACCAGTATGGATCGAACTTAGACCCTTTGGATAGTTCCTTCCGAAACCACTCCCTACAGCTATTATACACTGAATACCAATTATCTTCCCCTGCATCTAGTCAAATATATCACCAAATGCTTCCCTATGAGATCCAAGTGCCCTCGTTGATAGATGCATCTATGGTCAAGCTCACTAAGCAACTGGAAGTTTCCCCTTACCGCTGCTTGAACATTAATAGCAAACTTACTCCTCAACAACAAACATCATTGGCCAAGTTACAAAAGATCCATATTATAGATTTTTCCTAGGATTATGCTGATATGAAAGGTCTAGACCCAAAGTTATGCACTCATAGGATCTATCTAAAGGAAGATAAACCCCCATTAAGGCAATTTCAAAGGCTTGTCAACCCTGCCCTCCGTGAGATAGTTAAAGCCCCTATGTCAGACAACCAATGGGTTTCCCCACTAGTCATAGTTCCTAAGAAAGGTGGTAAGTGGAGAGTGTGTGTGGATTACAGAGAGCTTAACAATGCCACTAAAAAGGACCATTTCCCTCTTCCGTTCATTGACCAGGTTCTGGACTCTCTAGCAGGAAAGAAGTACTTTTATTTCTTTGATGGGTATAGTGGATATAATCAAATCCGTATCCTCCCAAAGGATCAGGAAAAGACCACATTCACCTGTGCATGAGGGAATTTTTCTTATTCAGTTCTACCATTTGGCCTCTGCAACGCTCCTGCTACTTTTTAGCGAGCAGTTATCAACATTTTTGCTGACATTTCCCATGACTGTATGGAGATCTACATGGATGAATTTACAACTTATGGTGAAACTTATGAGGAAGCGTTGGCAAATCTGGAAAAAGTCCTCACCAAGTGCAAAGAACACAACCTGTCTCTGAACAACAAGAAGTGTTTTATGATGATGCAGGAAGGAGTTGTACTTGGTCACTATATATCTTCTCTTGGCATTCAAGTAGACCTAGCCAAAATTGAAGTCATAATGAATCTGCCTACCCCAGCCAAATAGAAAGATGTCATAATCTTTCTTGGTCATGTTGGGTATTACAGAAGATTCATAAAGGACTTCAGCAAGATGGTCAGTCCTATATATTCACTTCTCACTAAAGATTGTGACTTCATCTGGACTTCAGACTGTGATGAAGTCTTCCTGTAGATGAAGTTTGTTCTGACTTAGGCACCTATTTTGTGAGGTCCTAATTGTACCCTCCCATTCCACATACATATAGATGCCTCTGATCATGCAGTTGGAGCAGTTCTTGGACAAAACAAAGGTACTCTAGAACATTCTATTTATTTCATTAGCAAAAATATACAAGGTGCTAAGTTGAATTTTACAGTCACCAAAAATGAGCTATTGGTTGTTATCTATGCTCTGAACAAATTCTGCCACTATGTCACTGATTATCAAATCTTTGTGCATACGGATCATGCATCCATTAAATATCTAGCTAACAAACCTACAATCACAGGGAGGTTAGCTAGGTGGTTGTTGCTTCTACAGGAGTTTGACATTACCATCATAGATAAGCAAGACATATCAAATGTGGTGGTCGATGTTCTCTCACGTCTGCAGAATGCTGATGAACCTATGGCCATCGATGATAGTTTCCCTAACAACCACCTATTCTCCATTGCAGCTCAAGCTCCCTGGTACACTGATATTGCTAATTATATGGTTTCCCAAAAGGTACCTCCACACTTCTCCCCAAAGGAAAAGCGGTTACTAATAGAGAAAACTTTCAACTTTTCATGGATTGCTGATTGTTTGTTCTATACTGGTCCTGACCAAATATTGAGAAGGTGTATTCGTGAGGATCAAACTTATGACATCCTATGGGCTTGTCATGATGAGCCCTATGGAGGAAATTTTTCTGCCAAAAGGACAACCATGAAGGTACTTAACATTGGTTACTACTGGCCATCCCTCTACAAAGATGAAACCAATTACACTAGGAAGTGTGATCGATGTCAGAGGATGGGATGGCCTAATAAATCTGATGAAATGCCACTCTTTTCTCAAGTAGTGGTGACTCCATTTGGTAAATGGGGAATCAATTTTTTTGGTCCCATCAGTCATGCATCAAATGACAATTCGTACATCCTTGTATGTATTGATTATGTGACCAAGTGGGTGGAAGTTAGAGCCATGAAGCATGCCAGGGATAACAAGGTCACACATTTTCTGTATGAGGAGATATTCACGTGCTATGGTGTACCCAGAGATTTAGTCACTGATAAAGGAGCTCAATTTACCTCTACATTGATTACTTCTCTGATGAACGAGTATAATATTCACCACCGTAAATCTAGCCCCTATCATCCACAGGAGAATGGTTAGGCAGAAATCACCAATAGGGAGATAGAAGCTATCCTCACCAAGACAGTATAGTTACACAAGAAATATTGGAGCAGTCGCCTCCAAGAAGCAGTATGGGCCTTGTTTCTCATTTTTTCTACTGATTGCATCATAGAGAAAATGAAACATATCATGTATGAAAGAGCATGGTGAAAATTTCAGAGTACAGATTATGGCTTCGATCCTTCCAGGAAGACCAGAAAATCTTTCAAAAAAAAAAAACCCCATTTTTTATGGCGGTTTGTATCAAGAAAGAACACAGCCAGTAGCAAATGAATCTTTTTTTTTTAAAACCCCAAGTCTTGGCGCGTTCTTTTTAAAATTACTTTTCCCATCCACTTAAAGCCTGTGTTCTAATTTAGTCACGCAGCCGCGATCTATTTATGCCAAGTGTCTTTAAGTTGTGCAACTGCGCGACGAGATGTTTTGGAAGAGAATCGCGCAATCACGATGAGGTTATGTCATGTCTTGCAAGTTGCGCGAGTGCGCGATGAGCTGCCAATCAAAGTCATCGTGAAATCGCGATCTATTTATGTGTAGTTCTAATCTGTCCGTGAGTTGGCGACGAGCCATAATGATAGTCATTGCGCAATCGCGATCTTCCTATGATCTATCTTTTAACCTGTGTGACTGAGCGGGTTCAGTGTTTAAAATGTGAATCACGCAGTCGCGATGCCTTATGAAGGTCAAGTCATGAGTTCGCGAGTCAGCGACATACTAAAATGAATTGCATCACTCAGTCGCACAGACTATTTCTTAAGATCCATAAAGTCCGCGACTGAGCGACCAAAGAAACTGCTCAAATTCGTCGCTCAGTCGCTACTGTTTTTAGGTGATGAAGTGTTAGCTCGTGAGGATGCGACGAGCAAAGGAAAGAAGGTGTTGCTCAGTCGTTGATCAAATTAGATGAAAGGAAAAGGGCTCATGATTTTGCGACTAAGTAAAGAAGGGACTCATCGCGCACTCGCGCATAAGATAAAAGCTGGAGTATTGAGCCCGTGAGTGTGCGACGAGTTAGAGGATCATGGGTCATCGCGCAGTCGCCAGACATTAAAGATCAAAGAAAAATAGCTCGCGAGTGAGCGAATGAAGTAAAAAAAGAGCGAGTGTGCGACCGAACAGAGTATGCAATGAAGAAAAGAAATGTCACTCAGTCGCTCAGAATCCAAAGGTCAGTTAAAATAGCCAGCGACTGTGGAATGCAGGGATAGATGAAAAGTAAAATGCATTGGCGCTCAGTCGTCGAAAAGAAAGTGCTATCAGAAATAAGCTCGCGAGCTTGTGACTGAGGTAAAAAAGAGACATCATCGCTCACTCGCGCAGAGGCCAAAAGCAGAGCATAGAAGCTGAGCGAGTAGGCGACAGGCAGGAAATGAGGAAAAAAGGTGCTATTTTCCGATTTTAGCTATTTTCTGAGTGAAATATGCATTAAGTCTGCGCTTTTCAAAGAGTTTAAAATGTAAACAGGGAGGGGAAGATCAGATTTTTTTTCAGAGGTAGAAAGATATTAGATATTTTCTCAGACGCTGGAAAGATCAGATTTTCTTAAAAGATCAGAAGTTGCAGTTGTTAAAGTCAACAGATAGTTATTGTTTTCCAGAAGCTCCTTATGGGCTTTTGAGGGATAAGA
>MU224527.1:1863761-1876397 GCA_018584345.1 Thuja plicata | reverse complement strand
CTGATTAATACCATTCTCATCTTCAGATTTGGTGCATCACCTTAAGTTCTCCTTTTAGTTCTTCCTTTTTTTTTTTAGTACTTCGAGTTCATTCAGCAAGACATTTCTTATCTCTTTTCCCAGCCAAGTTTTGTACCTTTTTATATGAGCTTAAGGTGAAGTATCATATAGGAACCGGCCTAGAACCCGGAGATTCACTCCAATTTTGGGAAACCACCTACCCAGGAGTGTTTCCATGTTACTCCAAAAGGTTAAGTTTTTATGAGCTTAACAGGGTGCAATTTTGAGAGCTAACAGGCCTATCGAACTACATGGAAAACAACAACAGGGTTTACTCCTTTTGAGTTGGTATATGGAAAAATAGTTGTGATGTCGATTGAGTTTGAACATAAAACTTTATGTACGACATTATAGATCAACATTGATCTTACTGAAGCATAATGTGATAGGATCCTTCAGCGTAACCAGCTGGATGAGATAAGGAAAGCCGCCCTGCAACACACTGAATTGGTTCAGACACAACGGAAAAAGTGGCACGATTCTTATATCCTTACCAAACAGTTTGCTCCTAGCGACTTGGCTCTTTTGTATGTATCTAGATTCTAAGAAACCCAAGGTAAGATTACAACACGTTGGCTTGGCCCTTATGAGATTATTCATGTTTATGTTAATGGAGCAGTTCAGTTATCCACCATCAACACTGTACGTTTCAAGTTACTGGTGAATGGTCATAAGATTCACCTGTACCATAAACCTGAGATAAAGGCTAACTTCCTGCAATAGTTTGAGATTTACCCTGCCCCAGCTGAACCTCCTCCAGCCGAAGAACCTGCTCCTCCAGATGAAGACTTTCCTGCAGCCGAAGGAGCTCTTCCTGCTGAGGGCCTTCCTGCAGCCAACTAGAGTAATTATTTGCTCAAGTAATCTCTTTGACATTTTTCCACATTCAGTCATAATAAAAATTTTGTTTCCCACAAAAATTGCTTGTCCATAATAAAAATGTCATCCCATCAAAATTTTCATTACTTTATTTTGCCATCATCACATTCACATCACCTCATTATTGCGCCAGCTCAAATTTTTGCTCTGCCCACATCATCAAATCTTTCTGAATTTGGGCATTTCAAGGTATAATATTCAAAGGTACGCATTACTTTATTGTTTCAAAAAGTTTTTTCTTCATTTAATATCATTATGATGCATTCTAATTAATGTAGCATTTCATGCATGATTTTGCCAAACTTTTTAGCTATGCAAGTGGGGACACTTGTCACCTTTTTTTGTAGGGGGCAGTCCGATAGGTTTTGTGTGTAATAAATGACTTATCCCATCAGCTCAAATATTCTGTCAGTTTAAAATTTGCTGTCATAATTGCCATCCTTTGTCATTAATATTTTTTCTACAAGAATTGTACTATGTCATCATGTCAAAAATGATGATTTGACAATCCCTGCGTGTAACATTTCGAAATCAGTCATGTCTTTTAAACTCAAAATCCCAGCTTATATTTACAACACTATTTCAAAAATTTATTTTGTGTCTTGTCTGCATTACCCGAAAAACTAGGAAACTTTATTCAAATTCTGGGCACAACAGTGGCATTTCAGCAAACAGAATTAATAGTAGCAGTGGAGTAAGAGAGTTTTTTAGAGTTTTTCAAAAATTGTTGAAGTTTTCAAACAATAGGATGGGTGGTCCGCCTATACGACATGAACCAACAAACCACTTGTCATTGTTACAGGACCAGGCCAATGTTTAGGTTTTTAACAGAGTTGGGTGGCTGACCTGCTTTGTAAGGTTGAATGGTCATGATGAAGCCACGACACTGGAATTATTGATGACTTACAACAATGGTGTTGCGTATATCAAAGGGCCGCGAGTAGAAGCTTCTAAAGCAAGAATTTCTGAAGTCTCTAGACTTCCTTCCATGGGAGAAGCATTTCTGCATGGGCACGATGCATGCACAACTAGAGCAGAATTTTCTTTACCAATAGATGTTCTAGTAGATTACAACAAATAGGGTGTTAAGTGGTTATCTCTTCTAGGAGAGTATCTTCAGTTGGCAGTACATATTATCAGGTACATTACCTGTGAGGGTCATTTTTCCTTTCTACAAGCAATACACTTCAAATTATTGAGTCATTTACAGCATGGCCATTTGGTAAATGTCCCCAATTTTCTTTATGCCCTTTTAAATTTAAGTGCTAAAGAGGTACGGAAGGGGCGGCAGAATGAAGTGACCTACCATGGTTTAATCAAGCTCTTGGTGGAAAGGTCACTATGAGATGTCTCTCCCATGTCCTGAGATGGATTTATTATAGTGCCTCATGTTCAGTTGCATGGAGAAGGGCCACAACCCAAAATTCAAGAACAACAAGGGAATAACCCTGATAAGGATGAGGAATTTGTTGAGCTAGAAGAACCTTTTAGGAATCCTTCTCCTTCAGGAATTGATGTGGAGAATGTGGCATCTGACCATCCAAACCCTACCTCAGGGAGTGGAGAAACCAAGGTTCCCATAGTTTCTCGGACCCTAAAAGATGAGCAAAAAGATAAAAAGGGTAAGGGTAAGGGTAAGGCCAAGATGGAAGAATATATGAGTCAAGATGTTCCTATTTTTACTATTCCTCCTGTAAACACACATGTCAGGAGAAGAAAAACTTCACAAAAGCATCCTATAGCTTTTGTTGATACTCCATTACGAAGAAGTGTTCATTTGAACACTACACAATTAGACAGCAAGGATTCCCCTGTTACGGTTGACTCTTCTCATGTCTCCTCTGAGGAGCCTTCACAAGAACAACAACAAGTAGGCAGTCTATTTGCAAAACACTAGGATATGATGGAAGAGGATCCTGTAGCCGCTGATGTGGTTAAAGAAGTAGAGTGTATAATTCCAAAGGCAGCAGAACCCAAGGGAGCTGAAAAAGAATCTTCTTCTCGGCAAGAAGGCAATCACGGGGAAAAGGTCCTTGTTCCAAATGACGTGCCAGTTTGTGAAAAGAAAGAGTAAGGCCAACAAGCAGCCAAACTGGTCCCACGTAGGTAGCCAGAAGAGGTAACTATTCATGCTCTCTCAGTTGACTATTTTAATGAGATGCAATATCAAAAGTCAATGTGGGAGTTAGAAAAGGAAAAATTAAGAAGGGAACTCGAGAGGAAACAACAAGAAATTCAATTCTTGCAGAGTAAAATAAATGAAATTATAGACATAATTCAAGGTTTAATGGAGTGCAGACCACCACCAAGGGTTTATACCCCATTCCTTAAGGAATAATTCCTACTGTTTAAGTTAATAAGAGTCCTTCGGGATCTCAACTCAGGCATAGGAACCCCGCAATAATTTGTGGCCGCATATAATACATCACCTTATTTTGTCTAAAATTTGTTATGCGAGTTATATATTCATAATTATGTTGTTCCTTCTAACACTGATTGGAATCCCCTGCTTTTTGTTGGTGATATATATTTGTCTACCCTCCTTTCCTGGACCCAAAATAAGATTAATTATGGAGAGAAATTGCATAGGTATAGAATCCTTGAACAGTCTATTTCATTGCCTCTTCGTCTTGAAATCCGGTCACCTCGACGACTTTATTATGATTGGATGCAAATTTTTTATGGGTTTCATGATTCTGCACCCAGAAAAAGAACTATGGATAGTTGTGAAGAGGTTTTTGCGGCATTTGAGAGATTGTCACTAGTAGATGGGGACATAGTAGCCGAGGGATTAAGGAAGAGATGGGGGAGATTAACTATGGCACTCAAAAAGGCAGAACCACACAATGTGATCAACCTACGAGCTGCAATATAGCGTGTTCACTGGTATATACACCTGGGACGTTAGCCATGGCCCAAAAGATGGTTTCCACTTACCTTTCATCCTCCTCTTCTTTTATGGCCGCTATACAACTATGTGGATAGGGAACTGGATGAGCAATTGGAACTAAGCAGACACGTGAAGATGGAGAGGACAAATGGATTTTACTGGTGAGTGGGCACCTCCATGATTGGAGAGACACAGGAAGGAGACCTTCAGGTACTTTCAAATATCCGAAACATCTCAGTGCCTGAGGACTGACACTAGTCTTCGTAGGGGGCAAAATGATGGGCCATTTTAATGGCATACTTTAGATACCCTAGGAGAACTTTTGATAGGTCTTTTTCCATGTTTTCTCTTATTTATTCCAAGACTTTATGCTTTAAAACTGCTAATATGTGGTAGTCAACCACTAAACCTATGCTATGGACATATGCTTACTTAATATGTTTTATCAAGATGAATATGCTCTGTTTATTTCTATGGAATCATGATCATGTTTTATGGATGAATTAACTGATTGAGCGATAGATAATGCATGTGTACTTTAATTATTATTTTCCATGAATGCTTTTATCCCAATAGTTTAAATGCAGTGCATCAAAGTAGCAACCGTTGTCTTGATCGGGTGAGCACGTCCATTTGTTGGATGCTTGACTTGGTCCTACAGCAGATGCACACAGATGGAATATCGGTGTAGCAGTAGTGAAAGGTTTCTGGTTAATCTAGGTGGAGATGGTTGAGCAAAGACTTGGCAAACACAATAAGTTCCCTGATGGAATCTAGGAGAGAGTGAGAAGTTAGATTTGCTGTCCAAGCAGTTCTTTCCTCTTTTCTGGACCGATTCTATTTCCTGCTTTCTAAATTTTTCTTAGGGCATGTTGAGTTTAACAGTTAGATGTTTTCCTTTAGAAAAGCCCGCTCCTATGTGATAAGGAGGGTAGTATTAGAAGATAGTTGCAGTATAGTTCAATTCTGTTGTTTTACTATTTATGAGAATCTTTGTACTCTGTTATTCATCTTTAATGAGAAAATGAAGTGTTGAGATTAATTTTGTGTAATTGAGTACTCACCCAAGGGGGCCCACTTGGTGAGGAATCTATAGTTAGATTCATTTTAGTTTAGTTCGCTTTCTTGTATTTCCGTCATTTCAATTCCTATGCTGAATAGCTCCTGCAGCCAAAGTCGCAGGACAACTATCGCTTCCTGCAGCCAAACAACAGAGTAACTAAGGCATTGTAGTTAGTTTGTGCACTCTTCCATTTTGCTAGCAGCGTTCACTTCCATCATTTACTTTCAAGTATTTTCTTTCACAATAATAGCTTAACTTTCTTTCGAGTATTCATTTCATGTAGTAATAGTATAGTTTCCCTTCAAAAGCATTTAACTTCCTGCAACCATAGAATAGTTTCTTTCCAGTATTTGTTTCCTGTAGCGATTATAGAATGATTGGTTGAGAAAGTGCTTGGTGCATATATTTTTCTGGCCCGTTTCAAGTAACACGTCCCTGGGTTTGACATATTAAATGAGTTTCTTATAAAGAGGACGAAGTGCTTATTTGGATGTCCAATCCCTGAGTTAAAGGATTATGCCTAGTTTATGAGCCTTTATAACGAGTGATCACACACATTGTGGATATTCATCCTAAGTCTTTCTAAAGACAAGTATGATATTCAAATATACAGCTACAAAAGAATCAGTAAATGACCTAAGCACATCATTCATCAATATCATAAAAGTGGTTGGGGTATTAAGTAGACCAAAACACATGACTAACTATTCAAACAAACCTTCCTTAAATTTGAAAGTAGTCTTCCACACATATGATGGATCGATTGGTACTTGATGGTCCCTAGATTTCAAGTCAATCATGGTGTATAATCTAGCTCCTCTAAGTTGGTCCAAAAGATCATCAATTCAAAGAATTGGATATCTATTTTTCACAATAATTCTATTTAGTGTCTGATAGTCAATAAAAATTTGCCATGTTCCATGTTTTTTCTTTGAAAGAATGATCAGACTTCTACATAGTGAAGTAATTAGATGAATATGTCCTTTTTAATTAGCTCTTGAATTTGTCTCTTGATTTCATTATTTTTTTAAACTGACCTCCTATACACTAGTTCATTAGGCAACAATATTCCTAGAACCAAATCAATGGAGTGTCTAACTTGACAATGTAATGATACCTCAACTGATGAATCAAATACATTCCAATGCTCTTTCAATATCTACACTATTTGCCTTTGTTGATTTTTTGTAGTGGCTACTTTGGCATGTACCTTATAGACAACTAAAATATTTTCCTTGAGTTTAATCATGAGTAGTACAAAAGCTCTATTTTGAGCAATCAAATGCCCACAATATTGTGCACTTATTAAAGATAAAGATTGTGTAGGGCTTACATCAAGTATTTGATACTTCCATTCACCAAGTTTGATAGTGAAATTTTGTGGATTGGATTCATAGAAACCATAGCATTGATACATGTATGGTTATCCCAATAAAACATCACATGCTCTCAAAAGAGCTACACCACAAATTTCTTCATCCTTGCGTAGATTTATGGAATACAAGACACATAATTGCTTATTTACCTGTATATCTCACCCTTGGTTTACCTATCCCATGGATTATGGACATGGATGTGTTTTCATCTTCAAATTCAACCTGTTGATGGTCTCAATAGAAATTAAATTTGTGTCTGCCACTATCAACAATGAAAAGCAACTCGCTTTTCCTCAAATCAACATCTATGAATGAAACAATCATTTTTGTACTCATAGGTTAATAACATTGTAGAAGAAAATATGACATATGAGTTTGCCTCAATGACTTTCTCACTATCCTTTTGCTCAAAAGGGTCAAATGGTAATTATCTAGGTTTACTATCATCTCCATGTGTCTTTGTCATCATATTTTTTTAAAGTTCAACAATCCTATTTTTTTATAGTTCATCAATACTTAGTGTTATGAAATGTATTCTTATGAATCTCACACCACATACATGTGTCTTGTTGTGTCTTCTTGGCACCACTATGTCTTCTTTTTTTGTTGGTGAGTTTGAGACAAACTCCTTGGATGTTTGATTTCCTATGAACCTACTGCTACTTTCACCTTGTGACCTATCATTTAAAAAATATATCTATGAAGTCCACTTCGATAGTTCAAAACTAGATGATCCTTAGAATCTTGGATGCCAAGTTTTGCTGCTAGTGCATAGAATGTGTTGGTATAATCTTACACCAATTGGTCCTTGTTTTGGCGTAGTAATTGCAATTACATATAATTTTGTTCATAGGTGTCTAGCAAAATAATCTTCTTTGATGTATGAATTTTTCATCAAAAAATGTATCAACTTCATGTCTAATAGGCAGTTCTCTTAATCTTGTCAAAAAAATTGGGGGTTGATATTCATGAAGAAATTTTACTATTCAGCCTCCTAAACACAAGCTCCTATAGGTGTTTAAAATACCACCTCATTCATATAGTTGAATTTTATTGCACAAAAATAATTGTAGGATTGTAAAGGACACCATCTTAACCATACATGTCACCCTCTTAATAGAAGGATATCATTACAGTTGCACAAACACTACTTGAACAAACTAACCAAGAATACCATAATAGCATCCTAAAGATACAAAGATAATAAACAAATAACCAAAAAAAGATGATATAAATTTATGATCTAATACAACCTAAAAACATTACACAATAAAAAATAACATCATCTATCAAATAAACAAGCTTTCTATTTTTTATTTTATTGCTAATCCTTTTTTATATACAATCTTTTCAAATTTTTTATTTTAAAATATAAAACATGCTTGTAATTTTCTGAAAAGTTTATATTTTTAAATTCAAAAAATTCATCAAGTTTACCGGAATAAGAAATATTCAAGATAAGCATTGATGCCTAAATTTTTAAAAAATTTTAAAAATCAAGAAATATTCAACATAGTCATTGATGCCCCATTTTTGAAAAGCTATATAATCAAATAATCTTAGCTTGTGAAATGATGTGTTGCTTCCACTTAAAATTAACTATTAGAAAAATAAATCTAAGATAAGTAATGTTTTGTCATCTTTTTATACATAAAACAAATATGAAAAAAAACATTCGTGGATATTGTGTGGGCTAGGAGCCTAGCTCGATTGGCAAGAGCTTCTCGTAGTAAAGCACGAGGTCATGAGACCTAGTCTCCCCCCAATCTACATGGTAGCAGAGGACGTGTTGCAGTAGTGTCACTAGTCATGTTTAAAAGTTTACTCGATGAAATGCAGTCTATAAGGGAATGTCATACCCGATTCCTCCAGTCATATATGTATGTAAGTAAGTATGTATGTAGAGTAGTAAATAAGGGAATCTTAAAAATACAAGAAGAAAAATTATATATATTATAAGTGTATGTTAGACTATGAAACACGCATAAAAAAACATTTAGCTATAAGAGTAATTCCAAAAATATAAAAAAGCTCACTAATCATTCCACTGCCCCACATTTACAAATGAAGATATCAATCTATTTTAATGAAGAAACCTTGTCATAATAGGGGAGAGGATTTAGTTGTATAATCTTTTTTTATTCTTCTTTTTAAATATTAAATTAATTTTTTGTTAAAAAAATTAGAATTTTTTTTTATGAGATAAGAGCTTCAAGTTATTCTTTAGGATTTCATACATCAACAATGTAGTCACATAAGTTATACTTTATAAAATTGTCTAAAAGACTTCTAAAAAAAATTGATTAAAAAATATGCATCAAATATTTATTATTGATTTCATTGTCACATTCTATGATTAGCTATTTCTTTCATTTGACTTGTGGAAGATGATACTTTTGTCTATTTCTTAAATACAAACATAACCACTTCTAATGTTTAACTTTACAAATAATAAAAAAATGTTTTTAAAATGTCATTATTAGACTACACTACAATAACTATTAAGGTGTGCTCATCTCCTTTATTAAAATAAAATTTAAAAAATCAAATAACTTCAAAGATATGTATCTTTTGAAATTAAAAAAGCTCAAATAATTTATATTTCATAGATTGGCAGCTTATAACTAATTCTTATCTGCATATTATTGGATGATAGTTTATGAGAGTTTGGAAAATATCAAAAACCACAAACCATAACAAAATATATGATAAATCTAATAACTACATATCTCCCTAAAAGAAACTAAATGATTCAACTTTTTTCGTTCCTTATTTTTCCTTTGGAGAGTCCGACCCATATTGTTTTTTGTAATCCAATTCAGAGGCACGAGTCTAAGTCGATGTCTCTTTGGTTGAGAGCTAAGGATGGAAGTATATTCATTGTACCAAAGTCACTCAAGTAATGATCCTAGCATCATATTTTATGGTATTAGGGGCCTTGTACTCAACAAGACATGATTCCTTTTGGGCTCATTTAAAACTACTCAAATTCACCAACAAACCAAAGGCCTTTTGACAAATGATCCAAATTTTCAAAAAATAAGTTTATAGAGTATAAAAATGAATATAATTTAATTAAAATTTCTTAATATAACAATCAATTTAATTTAATAGCTAGTTTAGATTTTTGATAGATTATATGATAAACTTTAGAATTTTGGTTATTAAGAAAAGTAAAAGGATCAAATTGAATTTTAGAGTTGATAAATAGTTATTTAATAATTTGACTATAATTTTGAAATATAGTTAAGAACTTCCCAAAAATAAATGTATTGGAAGTAGAATGATGAAATCTATATTAGGTTGCTCTAAGAATGTGTGCAAGGTTAATTTCAATATTGTTGTTTAGAACTTTTTGGTATGTTTCTAAATTTATCTAACATCATTGTCATAAGTTGTCACAACATCATCATTATTCACCCACCAACTTGGGCACTCCAATTTTGGCTCCATTATTTATACTCAAAGTTGTTTGATGATGTGTAATCATTACATGTGCCATAAATTGGTCAACTAGCATAACACCCTCTCACAACCCTCTTATGTGTTATAGATGCTCTTATATTTTCAATGTGAAAGGTCTTCCAATGATCATAATTTATTATTAATAAATTAAATTACTATTTTCAAATAATAGATCTCAAAGATGCCTATGTTGTCATAACTAGCTTATGATTAAAGCCCATTTTAACTTTTTACAACCTCCAAAGCCCTAAAATTTATATTTTTGTGTTCGATAACTTAAATTTTTTCTCAACAATAAGTTACAAGGTTGCTACATCTTTCCAGACCTTCTCCCACTTATCTAACACCTCGCAAGAAAAAAGGCTATACCAACATTTTTTGTCTTTCTTTTAGGGACTAAGAGTCCCATAGAATTATTGCATGACCTAAACTCTCTATGCTAACAAATTGTATCGATGCATCTACAACATTTTTCTAAGTTTCAAATTTGTCATGAACAAAATAGTGTTAGACATGTACATGTTTTGTCCTTGTGTAAAAATTCAAGGTCTTTGATTCCAAACATGAAATTATGGCTATCACATAGAACTCTAACAAATCCTTGAGTCAATCACACATTAACCAATATCTTGAGTCATGTGGCATCTTTATAGACACAAGAAGTTATAATGTACTCAGCCTCTATAGTTAACAAAGTGATCACAACATGTTGCTTACTCATCCAATTAATAACATCACCAATTAAGCTAATCATATTATCATTGGTCGATCTTTTGTTGTCAACATCTCCAACCTCATTTTAAATCCATGAATATATATGTATGTTGGTTGCCTATAAAATTTTCATAATAATAAATAGAGTATTCAGAGGTGTCATGAAACTTTTAAGACCCTCTTAATCAAATTCCATATATCTCATTCAAGATTAGCCTTGAATTGACTAAGGAATCTTGCTACTTAGGTGATGTTTACTCTTCTGCAAAACATAGCATGCATCAAACTCCTAATATGGTGACTAAAAAATACACTTTGAAAGCCTCTTCTACCTTCTCACTAGGTGTAGATGAAAAATATTTTACAAATAACTTAGTCGTCATTGGACTAAAAACACTTAATGATTCACAAATTGACATGTTAAATTTCTCCAACACATAGTTCATATATTCACTTTGACCCAATTAAATCTTTCTATTTTCTCTAATTTTTTTCTAGTCTCCATACCCAAGATATACATAACAGTCCCCATGTGAAGATCACAAATCACGTATGTAATGTTACCAAAAAAATATGTATCAAATATACACAATGTAATAACAATAGATCAATCGCAATCCATTTAATAACAAGCACTATGATTTTATTTAGATCTCAAAATCTCAACCCAACACGAGAATCAAAAAATTTGGTACCACATCTTGGGAGAGTGTTTGAAAACATATAAATATTTTTTAAATCTGCAAACCAATATTATTTTACCCCTTTGCATAAATAGTATTTAGGTTGTGTCATGCAGATCTCTTCCTCCAAGCCATCATGTAGGAATGTTGTCTTCACATACATCCATTCTATCTCTAAATCAAAACTTATTGCAACAAATAACATAAACTTGATAGATATTAGCTTAGCAACTAAGGAAATTTTTTCACCAAAGTATATATCCTCAACTTGGGAATATTCATTCACAATTTTGATCTTTCTTATTAGTTTTCAATAGCACTATCTAGACCAATGATCATTTTCAATTCTCACTTAAATCCAATACACTTTCTTCCTTGTAGCAATGGTACAAAGTTTCATGTGTCATCATCCATCAATGCAGTCGTGTCCTTATTCATAATTGTTGTAGTTCTTGGCTTATCATTATTGGTAATCAAAGCAAAAATACATCTCTAATTATGAAAACTATACATATTTGGTTGTCTCTACCAAGTGGGCCTCATCAAGAGTTAAGGTGGAAAATCTGACACATTTTTAGGTCCTTTAAAAGCTTTTGATTCAATCTTCTTGATCTTTGTTCTCATCCTCTTCTAGATACAATACTATGAAAAGGCTTAATCTCTCTAAGTAGAACGGTTTTATTGAGCATAACATTCCCAAAATTTGTACCCTTTCACATACAAACCACAAATAATGAAGATACATTTCATTGCCTTCTTCTCCAACATTAACAGTTTCTCCCTAAGGACATGTGGATATACCTCAACCAAAAACTTAAAATATGTAATGAGGGAGTTTTTCCCCTCCATGGCTATATAGAATTCTCGTCAAAAGCTTTAATGTACAGGAAACCTATTAATTAAGTAGAAAATCATGACAACTACTTTTTCACTAGATTCTTATTCTAAACTAGCTACACAAAGTGTTATTAGCTTTCTCCATAAACTTCATGTTCATTCTCTATGGAACTCCATTAGGTTGAGGGACATATAAAGTTGTCTCGTTTATCTTAAATTCATGTTCTTTACAAAATCTATCAAAATTTGCAAAACAAAACTCATCACCAATGTCAATCCTCAAAAGTTAAATCTTCATACCATTTTGATTTTTCACAAGAGCCTTAAACTCCTATAATAGAAGACTTCAATTTTATTTTTACGAAAATACACCCAATGCCCTTTTGAAAAAGTCATCTATAAAAGATACATGGTACAAAGACTCTAGAAGTTGAAGAAACATTAATAAGACCAAATATATTTGAATGAATCAAATCCAATGCGTTAAAAAAATTGTGAAAATTTTAATAAAACAACACAATTTTGTTTTAAGTATATGCAATATTCACAAAAAATAATTTCAAGAGTACAAGCATTCTTCCCCTCAATAATTCTTTTGCTATAGGTGTCCTTGGGCCCTTCACACACACACACACACACACACACACACAAATATATATATATATATAT
>MU224527.1:1812179-1856468 GCA_018584345.1 Thuja plicata | reverse complement strand
CCCCCCCCCCCCCCCCCCCCGCCCGACCCTACCAAAAAAAAGAAGAAAACTTGTCTTCCAAAGACACAGAAAACAAGTAATAATCAAGTAACATCGGATAAGCTTTTCTACTTGTGATAACAATGTAGAGCAAGGAGGACCTCAATGTTGATGCTTTCCCATTGGCAGTTAGAGTAACGTGATCAGTCCACAATGAAAGACGAGCAATGATCATCACAGATGAGCTCATCTGGAAGGAGAAAAGAGAACCAACGGACAACAAAAATAGCATACCCAAAACATAGGCCAATATATAGAGAATGCATTCACGGTGGCCATACAAGACTATAGTTAAGCACCAAACAAATAAGGAACCCAACCTGGCAGCATATTGGAGTTTGAAACTATTTCACCCAATTGATCATTGAATCCAAAATAGAACTACAGGCACTTTTAAAGTATCTTGATCATGAAAATTCCCAACAAGGAAATATTGCATGGTAGCTCCATATGTGCTGAATGTGCTTTTGCCCAACTCACCAATTTGTGGAATTGATTCTCTGTCTCTATCAAATATACCATTTGAGTAAGAGCCAAGTATAGTAGGCCAGAGGGATCCAAGAGAAGAGCCACTGATTATTTCAGCAAGATACATAGACAAGGAGTAGACAGTAGCCACAGCACCAAACTTGTAATGTCCCCGAATTTTAGCAAATCGAGACTTAATTAAATTATTTGATTTAGTTGTCCAAAAATTAATTTTATTCCAAAAGGAAGAATTTTAATTAAAAATGAAGTGAAAATATATCGAAGAGATATCACTACTCTGGTACAATATTCATACTTAGTGCTTCCCAATGCTGAAGTATAAAAATATTGTTAGGCACAGTGGTATGAGCAGAGGAACTTCATCAGCGCAAGCTGGAAGCAAATCATTGTGAACTGTTGTCTCAGTTATTGTACTTTGCTATCTCAGTTACAGAGATTTCAAATAAGAGGTCAGGATTATGTTAGTATTGCTCTGCTACAGTTTTGACATCAAAATCCAAATGCTTTAGGTGTTCCTCTCAAGTTTTATTGTCTATCAAAATATCATCAAATAAAACCAGGACTAAATTTCTTAATTACTTGCTAAATACCTTGTTCATGCATGATCAGAAAGTTGATAGGGCATTAGTCAAGCCAAAGGGTGTGACTAGAAACTTGAACTGTCCACAGTGACATCTGAAAGCAATCTTCTAAACATCTTCATCCCTCATTCTGATTTAGTGGTATCTTAAGTGTAAATCAATCTTTGAGAAGTATATAGCTCCATGCATCTAATCTATCAAAACCCATTGATCCTAGGGACAGGATATCTATTCTTGATTGTTTTTTAATTAATACTCGATAGTCAACACCTACCATCATAGTGCCATCGTTTTTCTTCACCAGTACTATTTGAAAAGACAAATGCACTAGAACTCAGCTTGCTGTGGTCCACATCCAACAGTTTCGTTATTATCTTATCTATTTCTTCTTTGTGGATCCCAGGGGTGACACTATGGAGTGTATCACCAGCCTTGCACCTGTTTCAAGCCAAATAATATGTTGGAACCCTTGGTCAATTGCAATCTTGAGTGAATGTCTTAAAAAACCTTTCTATGCCTGTCCAAAACAACTTGCACGTCAATATGATAAGCATCCTTCTTGTTCATGTACGACTGTTTTGGTGTGATCAAGTATTTGGTCATCTAAGCTACTTGTCCTTCCTAAAAGCTCTTTCCATTATTTTAGCAATAATTAATTGGGGGGCTCCGTTTCAAATTCCAATAAAAACTACTTCCTTTCCTTCACTTTTGAATTTTTATTCCATTGATTGGTAATTCTACAAGGATCTCCCAAGGATTGTAGCCACTATACCCTAAATACCATGTTTGTATCTCCCAATCTGAAAACATTAAAATCTTCACATATCAAATGATCTCTAAGAGCCACTGTCAATTGTCGAATTCTTTGTGCATGTAATATGGCAACCCTATCAGCCATAATCACATTGAATCTCTTAAATTTTCAGCTATTAAGCCCTTTCTTGCCAGTAGACCCTCATCTATAAAATTGTGGGATGCTCCACTATCAATCAAGATAGTGATCCTTTGGCCTACAAGCACTATGCAAATTTTGAATAGATTGAATCTGCTAGTTCCTGATAGAGCTGCAAGAGTTCCTTGACCTAGGTCTTCTCCTTCATCACTTTCTTCATTTTCCTTCTTAGCATCAACTTCTTTTGTTTCTTCATCTGACCCAACTTCAATAAAGTGCACTTGACCCTTGCCAAGACACTTGTGTTCTCGTTTCTAGGGTTATTTGCAATGGAAACTAAGTTACTTCCATTTAAGTTCATTTATGTTGTCTTCATTTCTTTTAATAGTGGTAGAATTTCTATATGCATGATTTTCCCTTTTCAAACTTCTTCCGGTTTATACACGGAGCATTAGCACAGGATTTACTCTATAAGAAGGATGACTCAAAAATGAGGGCACTTTTCATTGCTTATCGAAGAGTGGAACCCTCTAAAGCCTCCACCAATTACTTAAGTGGCTCTACCAGTCCTTCTACGAATAGAACCATGATCCTTTTCTCAAATGCATTAGGAACTTTGACTACTATCCTCTAAAAGTCACTTATGTAGTGTTCAACTGATCTGTAGACTTTTTAAATTATGCTAATTCTCAAAAGTTAATTTTTGGATCAACCCTCTCAAATCTTTCGGTCAACCTTTAGCTGAACTCTTCAAAAGTAGTGATGAGGCTATACCCTTGTGTCACTATGCCATGGTACCACCATTTATGGGCTACCCCTTCTAGATGGAGTGAACAAACTTGATGGCTTCTTCTTTGTATGATGCAGTCCAAGCTCGGAGGATCCAATAAAGGACTGTCCAAACTTGCAGCCAACAACAAGAACACACAACAGAAATCACACAACACAAGATATATCAAAATCAACTTTATATTATCTCAAAATTCCAATTACATGCAACATACCAGGCTGTAAGGCCTTCCTGGTTAGGGCCAATTACATCAACAGATTCAACAAGATCTCACAGGATCCAACTTTATCCATCTACCCTATAGCTAAGTGGAAGAAACCAAATCTGAACTTGTGCTCGCAAGCCACCAAGCAATCTGCAATCTCTGTCTACCCACTTACAACTATCTGCAACAACTTACAATCTTTTAGCTCATTAGCTTACTCTGCTATCCTCTTTCCGTCTGTCCTCCCCCCTAAAACATCAACCTAGACTCTTTTATACACACTTGCCACAAATCGGCTTGAAAACAATAATTAAATGACCCAATCGGCCATACACTCTACAATGAACAAATATTAAATGCACAAGTCGGCTGCAATTAATAAAAAATACATAGGAAAACACATCAACCCAAATTTAGGTCCACACAAGATCCAATGCCACAAATCCGCATGCCTCAGAACTCAGCACGATCCCAATGACCCCCTCAAATCAAGGATACAATCTCCAATGTCCGCCCAATCCATAAACACAAGTCAATGAACTCCAACAACCAGTCGGTAAACAAGCATACCGAGAGCCAGACCACTCGGTGAAAGACACAACTGAGCAAAACTCCACCGAATAGACACCACTGAGTAATATGCTACCGAGCAGTGTACCCTGAGTAGAATATCACCGAAAACAACACTGAGCACCACCGAGTTCAACAGTGAAGTAATACATCTTCCAACCGAGAACTACCACCAAAGTGACCGAGCACCTTAGGTCTAAACCAAGTTAACTACTAAAACATAAATCAAACCAAAACATGTTTTTGGTGACACAGGATTGCAAACTACCCCAGGATGCTCCTGCATCAAACACCCTAGGTGCGAAAAGATGTTCTCAGAAGCTGGATGAACATCTATCCCAAACTGGTTCTTGATATACATATCTTCCGAGTCGTCAACCGACACACTCTTCCCTCTGTTCTTCTTCTGCTTCCTTTTAGCACTAGTACTTTCTGATTTATCTTCATATTTCTGCACTTTCATGTCTGCACCATCCACTGCAACCATTTCAAATCTGCTACCAATGCTCAAGTTCCTCTTACCGAGCTTTGCATCCTTCAAAGGAATCAAAATAGACTTCTGCCCATCCTTCAGTATAGTAAAGGAATTTCTTTTACAGTCATGAATAGCCTCTCTGTCATATTGCCAAGGTCTACCGAGTAAAACATGACAAGAGCTCATCTCCACAATGTCACATAATACTTCATCTCTATAGATACCAATGTAAAAACTCACCATGCACTGCTCCTTCACCTCTACTGCATGACCAGCTTGTAACCAACTTATCTTATAAGGGCAAGGATGCCTCATCCTTTTCAAACCAAGTTTCTGAACCATCTCCTCAGCAACTAGGTTGTCAGTACTTCCTCCATCAACAATCACCTTACAACATTTACCACTCGATTTGCACACAATCCTGAACAAGTTCTTCCTCTGACAAGAATTAGCTTGCTTTGAGGGCAGCAAAGTGTTCCTAAGCAAAAGATACACACTCTCTACCTCAGGTTCATTCTCAGCAACCTCATTCAGCATAGCATTTCGGCGACTACCGACCTTATCTGCATGGGGGCATTCAAATGACCGATGTCCTTCTCCACAGTTATAACAAGTACCTCTGAATACACCTCTACTTGTCTTTCTCCTCGGTTCAATAGGTTTTGGTTCATCTTCAACTTTCGGTTTATCCTTTACCAATTGCTCTGACTTCTCTTTCCCTCGGGAATTACCAAAATGTCTTCTCTTCAACTTATCTTCTGCCTTCAATGCATACTGATAAAAATCCTCTACCGATTCAATCTTCAACATACCAATCTCATCCTCGATATTGAATTTTAGACCATTAACATACCTCGCCACCTTTTCTTTAGAAAGTTCTCTATGCCCAGACCGAATAGCCAACTTGTAGAACTCCTCGATATAATCTTCCACAGTCATCTCCTTCTGTTTCAGATTCTGCAATTTCTTAAATAACTCAAGTTCATAGTCGGCAGGAATGAACTTAGCCTTCAGCTTTGCCACCATCAACCTCCACCAATTGATCTTCATCTCACCTTCTTCTTCTAGGTCCCTCTGCAACTCTTTCCACCATAAAGCAACATGTCCCTTCAACTTAGTTTGTGCCAACCTCACTCGAAGTGGATCTTCAATGTCTTCCAGCTCAAAGTAGTCTTCTAACTCACTGATCCAAACAATCAGATCCTCGAGTCTCAATGTACCTGAAAATTTGGAAACCTCCATTCGGTAGTTTGTACTCAACCGAGCTCCAGATTTTTGCAACCGATCATATTTGTCTCCTCTTGATCTCTCTATCCGATCGGCTCTGTCATCTCCACTGGATCCAGCAACTTCAAAATCTTCAGCAGCTTCTTCATAACCATCATCCGTTCTCGGACCTCTATGCAATCCAACATTTTTGATACCTTCTATGATTTCATTTTTCATCGCCGCCATCTCAGATATGAATATTTCTGTGATCCTCGCTTCCGCTTCCTCAAAAAGATCTGCAATCACCCTAGGGTCCAATCTTCTCGGAGGCATCTCTCCAGATCTTTGAAAGCCCTAAGCTCCACAAGAAACGAACCAATAGCTCTGATACCACTTGATGCAGTCCAAGCTCGGAGAATCCAATAAAGGATTGTCCAAACTTGCAGCCAGCAACAAGAACACACAGCGGAAACCACACAACACAAGATATATCAAAATCAACTTTATATAATCTCATAATTCCAATTACATGCAACATGCCAGGCTATGGGCCAATTACATCAACAGATTCAACAAGATCTCGCAGGACCCAACTTTATCCATCTACCCTATAGCTAAGCGGAAGAAACCAGATCTGAACTTGTGCTCACAAGCCACCAAGCAATCTGCAATCTCTGTCTACCCACTTACAACTATCTGCAACAACTTACAATCTTTCAGCTCATTAGCTTACTCTGCTATCCTCTTTCCGTCTGTCCTCCCCCCTAAAACATCAACCTAGACTCTATTTTATACACACTTGCCACAAGTCGGCTTGAAAACAATAATTAAATGACCCAGTCGGCCATACACTCTACAATGAACAAATATTAAATGCACAAGTCGATTGCAATTAATAACAAATACATAGGAAAACACATCAACCCAGATTTAGGTCCACACAAGATCCAATGCCACAAATCCGCACGCCTCGGAACTTAGCACGATCCCAATGACCCCCTCAAATCACAGATGCAATCTCCAATGTCCGCCCAATCCATAAACACAAGTCAATGAACTCCGACAACCAGTCAGTAAACAAGCATACCAAGAGCCAGACCACTTGGTGAAAGACACAACCAAGCAAAACTCCACGGAATAGACACCACCGAGTAATATACTACTGAGCAGTGTACCCCGAGTAGAATATCACCAAAAACAACAACACCAAGCACCACTGAGTCCAGTCACCGAGTTCAACAGTGAAGCAATACATCTTCCAACCGAGAACTACCACCAAAGTGACCGAGCACCTCAGGTCTCAACCAAGTTAACTACTAAAACAGAAATCAAACCAAAACATGTTTTTGGTGACACAGGATTGCCAACTACCCCAGGATGCTCTTGCATCGTTGTACATTAGATTTAGAGATAAGTTGGTGTTTTTTGGATCCAAGCACGAGCCAACCACCCCATTAAACATAGGTGTAGGAAAATTACCCAAACGTTGTTTGAATTCCTTATGAGCCAAATTTTGAACTATTTTCTTCTTGATTTTGGGACCATTTCAAAATTTGATGTTGCAAAATACAAAAATGACAAATCATCCCAAAATTCAGGCTCTAGGTGCGAGGCTGAAATGTTATTGATAATTTTTGTTGCCTCTTCTTTTGGTTGATCTTCTCTTCTTTGCAAGATTTTTGGTGAGATAGGATTAGGCATAGAACCAATTGTTTGATTAACCCTTGATGCACTTCTCCTTCCAATATGTTGATTCTAGAGTTATCGGAACTTTTTGACCTTGCACAAATTGCACCAACAATGCCATTATGTCTTTGAGCGCTTGAGCCTCACCCAAATTGCTCATAGCATCATATACGGCCTGAAACATTTCTTCCTCTATCAAATCACACCTCCTACCATCTACTATTTTATTTCCCCCAGATTGTATTAACCCTTGATACATAGGTTGGTAGGATCAAGGCTCTAATATCTCTATAATATCCCTAATTAGGGTCATTATATATTTTTATTGGTTTAACTCCACAGGACGCCAATGAATGAATCTTAATTTAAATCAAATCTAATTAAACAAAGAATATATTTAGTAAAATATATAGAAATGAATTATAAACTCTTGCAAAGTGGACAATCGACATACCAACTCACAATAGCTAATTACTCCTTTTATTACAATAAAAATTGCATTTAAAGTCAATTTAGTTTAGGCTTTAAAGAAAAATAACAATATTATTATTATTATCAAGCATTACAAACCCTAGGCACTAAGAGAGACACCTTGAACTTAGATAAGAAAGTGTTGTATGCTGCCCAAACAATGAATTGATTTAGCTCAATTACTATCCCTGTGTAGAGTTGCTCTCGACTACTTCAAGGGGTTTTGTCCATGTTGATGGGTGTTTTGTGACCACACCAACACAGAATAAAATACCACGGTATCTTATCCTCTCTTGAGTAAAATCCCGTGTATGCTAAGATTGTGAAAGATCATAGAGGTGACTCCAAGGTTCTTTTATGTCAGGTCTTGACGTGCGGATAAGCTCAATGACCGCTGTGATATGCTAGTAACACAAAGGGACTTACATTTGAATCATTCTCAAGATGACTTAGACAATATTGGGAGCAATTCAAATGATATGGCAAATAAAGTGCTTTCAAGATGTTTCCAAGAAATATGCTAAAAGTAAATGAGACTAAGTTTAAGAAGTTATATTATAATTCTAAGAACTTGAAAGATAACAATTGTTTTTGTGGCATCTACCACACTTGCTTCGTCGAATCAACTACACAAAGGCGGTGCAATCTTCAAAGGTTGTGCAAGAAATTTTCATATCATAAATGAACACCATCATGGAACAATGCACATTCTGTGATAGAAGTTAAACATCCACATAAAAGCTTAGGACCAACCTTACATTGTGCATAGAAATCATCTAATTGCAAAGGTATGAGAAAATGATTTCACCATCACAATACTATCAATCTCATTCATCTAACAACTTGAAAACAAATCCAATCTAAGTGAGGGAAGAAGAAACTATGCAAGCTCCAAAACACTTCAAGTAGTCACCAAACTTCAATGAAAACTCTACTATTCTGATAGCTTATAGCAACAATCTCCAAAGTTCGCTATGTTACAAATGAGGGGCGAGCACTATTCCGATAGCTTATAGCAACAATCTCCAAAGTTCGCTTTGTTACAAATGAGGGGCGAGCCCTTTATATAGGCCCCAAGATTTCAATGGGCGGTCAAGATCAAATTACAATAAATGGCTGAGATTTTGCCACATGAGCCCTAATTAGGGTTAGGTCATGGAGAGAGAATCTATCATAAATAAGCTGGTCCACATGGACCAATAAGAAGAGGATTGCCCACTTAGTGGTAGAGTGGTCAAAGTCAACCCATAGTGGAGGCAAGATTCCCACTAAGCATTAAATGCACACTCGCCTAGAATAGCTCAAGTTTGATACTTTTCCTTAAATGCTAAGAATTTGGACATGACTATTTCCAGCTCATCCATGCAGACACTTGGCGCAGTCTGCTATTTGAACTCCATAATGGCTATATCCCTTTCATACATGCTAAAGTTCTTCTCCCAATTGGTTTTGATTCCTAAATTTTGTATATGATGTTCGAGAATACAGAAATCCTCTCAAAATCTTCTACCAAAAAGGACCTTGTGCTGAAAAATTCTTCTACTCCACTTTTCAATCTTTTTGTTGTCACTTCCTCATCAGCCAACCTCTTTCCAAACACCGCCTGAACAACATTGAGGATTCCTTCTTGAATATTTCTGATCGTCCTCAATCGACTTGATTCTTCATTTGACTTCCCGAACAGCTCCTTCCCTATGATTACTTAACTATACCATCGGGCAAAGTCTTAAGCTTAACCTTCCCTTATAACTCCATCTATCAATGCCTGCCTGGGAATCTCCATCAAAGCCTCCAAGTAGGGGATGGTCTCGTTCTGGTAAAGATGAGTGTCTTCCCACGCCTCATCTACTCACTGTATCCTAGAAAGGATAGCTAAAGTTTTTCTGTGCATCAGAAACAGGGCCTCAATAAACCTATATGATGTATCCTAAACACTTTTTACCCATTTTTCAAAGCCTTGGGCGACTGTCCTCATTCATGGTGAAAAAGACAGTTGGATTTAGGAGACGAAGGGATTTCTTCCTGGCAATTTTCGCCAGGAAGACCAAGAACCAAAGCCAAAAAGACCAAGCGGACCAAAAAGTAGGGGTCCCCATTTGCAATGGGGTGATGTGTGAAAAGGTCACAACAGTCCACTAACTAGCTACAAAAATTAGAAGGTTCTATCCTCCAATTTCTAGTGATAGACAAATAGGGCTTCCAATCTATTATAGTAAAGTTAATGGATAGACAAGCATGCATTCTCTAAATCCCTCTCTTGATCAAGTATGCAATTTTCAAATTCTTCTCTTCCATCCAAAATACACCCACACACAATCTTTGGCTGACAACATTACGTTTCTAATAATCGATTTGTTACACAACACTTGCGGACCCCATAAACTAGGTTCCCAATTCAAGTACTTACATTTCCCTATGTTACTTCCCTAAGCCCATGAAAATGAAAAATGGGCTTACGGGGCAATCCAAAATTTTAGGAGAAGAGGGGACATGGAATACAATTAAAATCATCATATGCTTAAAAGGTTAACAAATGTGGAATTTGGCAAAATAATTTCCTTCATCATTGATCAAATCTTACATTGGGGAATCATTCCTCAATTCAGAATTAAGTAGCTAGGGTGTCTCCAATTTTACCAAAAAGAAAAGGAGGATTGTTAACCTTTTTAATTTTTCTAATCAAACCGAAGTCACAAAGTTGAAGATAGAAGTTTTGAAGCAAAAGGTCAAGCTTTACTCAACGGAAGAAAGTCCAACAGACCTACCCTCAATTGAAAAGCAAAATTTTGACTAAGGAAAGAAGACTATCCATTCTCACATACTTCTGAAAGTAAACGATTTAATGGCCAAGAAATAATGTGTTACAAAAAATACATATAATTGGGCAAATAAAATGTAGCCGCATCTTTTAGCATTATTTCTAACTTCTTACACAAAGTAGGTTCTAACATCTTACAGAAAAAGAAACAAAAAACACAAAAAAATCTGATGTCCACAAAAACACAAAGTTGCAAGAAAATGAAAGACACACAACCATTTGAAATTGACGACATACCGGCTCAGCATGGATAGCCGTCCTCACTGATTCAGCATTTAACCAAAGTGTAGCAACCCGATCATCCTGATTTCACAAGCACGTGGAAGATTATAATCATCCGAATGAGTATGCCTTCTGAAATTTATGTTCCCAAACACCTTCCAACAAATTTAAGAAACTAGAGGTTGGTTAAAATCATTTCTGTTCAACATTCCAATTCAGGTAAAAAAATTTGTTACTGTTATTAAATGGCTAAAGATTTCACGGTATTAATAACTGCCAGTTAAATTCTACTAGCCTTAATTATTTATGCTATAATTTACATAGCAATCAAGAAATTGGGTTAGAAAAGATCACAAGAACGTGATTTGATACATCCATTAACAATGTAATTTTTTTCGTATACTGGCCCTAATGAGATTTACAATCAAGATGTTTTGTATGTTTGACAATTCCATTAAAATAATAAAAATAATAAATTGCGAAAAAATAGCAAGGAATGAAACTTATTCATGTGTTGTATTGCATGCACAAATAGACCATGAAGCTATAAATGGATTTATAGCTCAACTTGTATCTAATAAAACAAGAATATAGGTAAAGGTGTTTACAAAGCAGGGGACTCTTGAAGAGAGCTGTGGCCATGTTGGAACAATTCCCTCTAAAACTGGTGCTCTAAGAGGCCATGCACGACCAAAGATCCTCCTCCTTACAGGATGAGGCTTTCCAGTCGCACCCAATTGCTTGTAACTTTCAGGTAGGTTTTCCTTCCGAACAATAACCTCTTGTATAGCCGTGTCATGGTAGCATGGCTCAAGAATGTCATACACATTAATTTTAGAAACCAACTGCGAAATTGAAAATATAACTTTTAGTTTTGATCATAGACAAGTAACAAATGAATTATCAACTGCCACGTTAAAGAAAAGAGAAATAAAAGAAGAACTCTGACCTCATCAATCGCGTCCAGTTTTGCATTACAACTTTCATCAGTATAATTCCAATAGTTTCCCTTGCACAGTTCCTTTGCCTCCTGCAATAACGAACACAATTTAACCACAAGTGAGTGAATATGATATAATATTAACCCGAAACCCAATCAACCACTTAGATATGCATTACTAGTGTTTTATTCGGGATGAAAACATTCAATATTTGGCATTTTGCATAGATAATCCGAAACACTAATTTCCAAGATTTGATCATATTATTAATCGGTTGCAACTTAATAATAGGTGCCCTAGGGTTTTCATCGGCAAATCGTTTCATCCGCTTATCGGAATCCCAAAATTAAACTTTGGGTAAGCATGTACACAACAAAAAGAAATATTTATAAAATCTTTGCAGATGTAAACAAAATTTCGGTTGAAATACCCTAAGTTTCGCTATGCTTCAACAACTTCGAGATAAATACTTCATGCACTCATAAATCTCTCTATATCTTTCTTTCTGTTTGAGGTACAAAAGGCATTCGCTACAAATGTGAGAAATATTCGTCCATAATTCGTAGATTGAAAATATTTTCATGTGGCAAGACTACAGGACCGACAGATTTTATTTCTCTAACAAACATTACAGGAAAATACATACGTTGGAAGCTCCAAGGTAACTGCATCTTAAAATGGTAGTATATTGCGTCACCAAATTGCTACTAAGCCATTCAACATTCAAACATTGAATGAATGCACCCAAAAATGCTGATTAATTTAGAAAGCTGTTAAAAGTCTCAATGAATAACATTAACAGCTGATGCCCATATCAGCTTCTAAGGTCATGTGTGCCTATAGAAGTTGCTTGAAGTGGGAAAAGATTTTCGAGGAATTCTGAATCGACATCAAGGCCCTGTTTGTTTGTAGAATTGGAATTTGACTCAAAATCTGATTATTTCAAAATAAGGTTTTGAAATTCTGCTTTTGTGTATTCGGAAGATAGTTTGGACTGTTTGGTTGACTTGGAAGATGACTTAGACAATCCATCTTCTATTTTTGGTTGCCATTTTCGAAATTAGAATTAGAATTAGGTTTAAAACCGTTATAAAAAAGTTGTCACATTTATAAAATATAAATCATTAAATGTCACCTTTATAAACTAAAATAATAAAAGACACCGGCAGACCCGACACCATCTAAAATGCAACTTGTAAAAAATAAATTCAGGTTTTATTATTTGAATTCGGCTCAAAACCTAAAAATCCACTGCCAATTACACTTGTATTCCTCCAAACAAACGAGGCGGAACATGAAATTGGCTTAGGTAGTATTGGGTCTTTTGGTCTTTTCGTTCACGCCATTAATATTCATTTATTCATTAATTATACTATATTTTACGTCATTGGCCTCTTCATTACCTTAAAAGGTGATTTAATCACATATAAATTATTTTGATTAATTAAATAATGGCAATGAATAAGTGCATAATAAATTTAAAATAATAGAATTTAGATGTAAAATTAAATTAAATAAACAATGTGAATTAAATGATAGAGTTTATACATATAATGAAATTAAAATTAAAATAATTGTAGATTAAATGATAAGATATTTATTTTTAGAATTAATGATGGATAAATAATGGAGATGTTCTAAAAAATTAATTATTTTAATTTTACAAAATTTTCAAGTTACAATTGGTAAAAATAAATCATAGATCAATAATTCACCTTGTACAATTAAGAATGATGTTGTGAATTTGATCTAATGTACAAGAAATCTTGTAGCAAAAGATAACCTAGAATTTGTTTGTCCGCAACAAATAGATATTTGAAAAGTCAAGGTAGTGTCTAAAAATACTATTAAGGAGCTTGCTCACTTATGTATAAATGGAGTCTCGTAAGTCAAACCCCTTGGCATACCAAATTAATGTCAATAAGAAAGACCAAATATAAAACTAGCAAACTTTCAAATGGATTACATGATGATGTGAATTTGATATATTTCTTGTCCTTTAAGATTGAAGTGCACTCTAACCAATATCAGTGCATTCACCTCCTTAAGATTCATTTAAGGCATAATAAATATATTTAAATACCATGATATAATTGCATACATTGCATGAAATGTGTGACATCATATATGTGCTTCCCAAAGTTCATCTACATTAATCTTGCACCCTTAAAAAATGATTTCAAGAAATAGAGTTATGATATTGACATAGAGATCGAATAAATGGAAACTGGTAGAAATAGAGTGATATCAAGATGGGGCCACGAGTGAAGCTTAACACAAAAGTTACCACATCTATATGTTATTGCACCAAGAAATCCTCATTAAGGTGTACATAAACCTAGATGGTAATTAACAAGTGGGTATGATAATCTTAACGTTACAATTATATATTTAGTATTTTTTATATTTACAATAGTGTAAATTGTAAATCGATGCCCTTTTCCCTTGTGTTTTCAATGTGTTTTGATTAAAGTCTTGTAAATTCAATAAACAACTTACAAGTTCCATATGACGTTTTGACTATAGATCTGAAAATTTTAAATTCAAATATGAACATTGTTAGCCATTTTAATAGCCATTGTGAGCTAACCTAGCACGTATTTATCTTAAATTATGTTCTGTTATTGTATTTTTTACTTTGAAACCATCTAGAAGAGAACATTAACACTATCCAAAAACAATAAATGAAGAATTCATAAAAGAATTAAAGTAGCATTATCACAACATCACATTGTCATAGGTCTTGATTCATCTGTCATTTAATTGATTCAACTAGGGGTTTGAATGAGAAGAACACGACTCTCATGCTTAGTAGATCCCTCAAATACGTATCTAAACATTATTAATCCCTTACAAACCTAAATTTAAAAAATTGAGAACAACAAATTTTCTATTAGTTTATTCCCATGTTAAAGGTATAGTTATACACATAAGGCTCATATCTACACACATTAATTGATGTAGTTCAATTTCATACTTACATTTATATAATCTATTCAAACTATAAGAATGACCTAGTTTATATTCACTCATTCTGCTTCTAACTCGTCTAAGAAGTATGATTCTTAGGTAAGCTATCAACCACTAAAAACAACTAAATATTTTTATTTATGTTTATTTTTATAATTATAAATTATGTGAAATGATTTATCACACCTAAATTAGATAGATCAAGTTATATTGCTTGTAATATTCATGAAATATAATTTTAGGAAAGAAATATATTTTATGTCTTTACATTTTGGCGAATAATGATATTCCTTCACAATCTAGGGTTTTGACCTTGGAATTTATCCTGTTTAGATTAAGTTTTTTAGATATAATTTCTCCATTGCATCCATTTTATCTTATATTTGTTTCTCTTTATTAGGTCTCATTAACTTGTCTTCACTAGGGTTTACACTAGTATTGTTTGATCTTTTTTATGCCAACCATTTGTCCTTGGTTTTATTGCATTGGTACACCTTATGTCAGAGACTCATAATCCATTATTCTTAGCTTCTACCCATATTACATATTTTGACATGTTTTGCATTTTGTAGCTTTCATTCCTTCCATTTTATCCTATAGATGGAGATATTCTTCTACAGAGATTGTATCCCATCATATATGTCAATATTCTTAAATCACAAATTTGATTTGTACTTTCCCTTTTGTAGATTAGATACACTTACTTTATTGTCCAGTAATGTGCACAAGCATAGTGTTGTTTATCTTGCAAATCATACCTTCTCATGCTTTAGTTCATATTGATGATACGATAACTCCTTGAAATGTGCACCTCTCTTAATTTACCCTTCCTTAAGGAGCCTATTATTGTGCACTTGATATATATAAAATACAAGATAAAAGTGAAATCAAACATGCTCACCATTATTTATTGGGTCATAAGAAGTGACTAGCTTTGTGATTGGATTAGAAAGCATTAAATTGCTCCTCTTTTATAAGAGATATACATTTAAAATGGTTGTGGGAAGACATTGAGTATTTTTTTTATGTTAATTAGGGAAAAAAACAACTTATAATCATCTAGGTAGTATTCTTAGTCTAATTACCAAGTGGAGAGTAAATGGGTATATATGTGAGATTTGGTTGTGGAGATAGCCACTTGAGATCTAGAGGCCTAATGGAACACACAATAATAAGAGAGAATGAATAGGAAAAGAATAAATTGTGTTCTCACCAAGAATGCAATACAATGAATCAACTGAATTAATTGGATGACCATTACATGGGAGACCCCTTGGCCTTTGAGATAATGACAAGTGTCATTGTCTCATTACATAATAATCAACATGAAAAGCTACCACCCCACGAAATGGATAGATGATAGTGTGATAACACCACAAAAGGTGTATCCCCCACCAAAGGTAGAAAGGTCCTAAGTAAAGTGTAATTAGGACCTAGGTAACAAGTAACCAAGGTTAAATACTTTAATTGCACCAATAATATATGTTAAACTAGGTAGATTATAAGTATATTTTAGCATGTCACAAATTATTCTTGTTGTAAATGACTCATTTTATGGACTCACACAACTAAATATGACCATTTTGCCATTTCCAATTTGTAGAATGTGACAATTGATGCAAATGATCATAAAAAAATGTGTCATTCTCCAAAGCTAAATGTTTCCATTCTAGATTCAAGGTAATGCTTGAGGAACTATTACTAGAGTTTGGCTCTTATTCCTATATACCAATTGGTGATGAATAAAGAATTCTTTGATGAAAAACATTTATCTGTTTATAATTTTATTCTTAAGTGGAAATGAGGATTATTGAAGTAAGAAAAAGGACAATACAAGAGGCTTGAGAATAACTTCAACTTGAGACAAACACAAGATTAAATTGAATTGTTGGAAAATAAATAATGAGTTCCACATGAGTTGTAATTAGATCCTTTTTATATTAGTAAACTACCATTATAATATTTCATTAAGGAATTTAGTTTTACTATCTATTGAAACTTGACATAAAAATATATTATAATTTTAGTTTTAATGTTTTATGAAGTGCTTTTTCGCAACTTTGCACTAACAAGCTTTTTTATTTTTCTCAATATAGAATTCTTGCAAACTCTTTATACCAAATAACTTTTTTTTCACAACAAAAGAGAGAAGAGGTAGGTTATTGTCATTAGAATCTCTATTCAATAAAATTGAAGAGTCATGGAAACAAGCCCAGAAAAAGATAATGCCTTGGTTGGATTGTAAAAGGTGATGTACCATAAAAAAACATTAACTAGGATAGCTAGAGTGAAAGCATTTAAGGAATCCTCGTGCTAGATGTGATTCCAAACATAATTTCTTGGAGGATGATAATATCTTTGTCAACTTCTTAAAGAAAGATTCATATATTATTTGTAATTCTTAGATGGTCAATGATTGTTACACCAAAATATGGCACACAATTTAGATGGCAACTATTATTTTCCTTTGAAGGAAAGGATGCAAATTTTTTTTTTAAGAATATGTCTTCTTTTCATATGAAAATTTCAAGAATATTTTTTAAACTTGGTCTAATACACCTTGGGCTCACATTGTGGTTTCTATGAAATTCTAGTAGTGGTTGTCATAGTGTTCCCAAAATGATGTTGTATTTATTAATTGGAAAAAATTAAAGATTCTCCTTCAAGAACAATGTGATGAGATTAATATTGAGGATTAGCCACCAAAACACAATTGGCCAAGATTTGTGTTGTGGATGCTTTATACATTGTGCATTGAAAAGCGGAGATGATTATATCTCTAAAAAATGATTTTTAAGGATAACCAGGACTTGAATATAAGTTTCATTTTACCACCTCCTTTTAAAAGGCTTTAGGAATATAAATATTAGATTAATCAATTTTTTTCATATTTATGTTTCTTGGTGAGGGCCTCTTTTGTGATTCTTAAATGGTCAAGGATAGTTGCACTAGACTAACACATAGTTCCGCTAGAAATGATTACTTCCTTTAATGGATACAAAGACACCTTTTAGGAAAATGTTTTCTTTTAGTATTGAAAGTAATTGTTAAATATATTTAGTAAAACTTAAGCATTGCCTCCCTCACACTCTTTATTTTCTATTTATGGTAGTAGTGGTCTTACTACAACCAATTTTCTTATTAAAGTTTTATGTGTTGCTAAATTATTCAAAAGACATCAATTAACTCACAATTACTTTATATCTCCTTCACAAACCAAGACCCACCTTATCTAAATCAACAATCAAGATATTAAAAACCTCCTCCAAAACATTTATGAGTGAGGCTCTACTGTTTTTCTCTTTGACTAAGATTCAAACAATTATCAATCATTTTTTTTAATATTATCCCCCTTTGCTTAATGGCAATACAACCTAAAAAAAACCCAATTCAAAAAACCTTGTCTAATATTCATGATACCCTATTAAGACTAAGATAAAACATTAAAATTGAGCTAAAGTACACATGTGCTATCTACTTCTCTCACATATTATGCATAATTTTTTTTTACCAAATTCTAGAACATCGTTTGAAAAATTGATTTGAATGTCTTCATCTCCCATGGTAGACTTTTTGAGCGGTTGATAAATTTCCATGCAACCTTTCTAAAGTGGTTCTACAAAATGAAGAAGTGGCTACTAAGAAAATCAATCAAATTATTTATACTTCAACTACTACACCTCATATAGTTGATGAAGGGCACACTTATCTTCTCCTCAACTTGGAACTCAAGCTACTCCTTAGACTTCAAACTAATAAGAATGTGAAGGGAAAAAAACTCCTAAATATAGTTGCCACGAGACACCAATGCATGTTGAAGATCTTATATACTTTTTGGGTAGATCAATTAATCTATTTTTTTAATAGGTATATTGATGTGTACTTGTTGTCTTCTCTAGATTTATCTATGTACTTTTACATTATAATGTCTATGTTGTTTATAAGCACTCTTGTAAGTAAGCATTCTAAGTGATCTAATAGCTTACCCAAAAAAAGTCAACTTGACAGTTTTTTAAAATAGGTTATTTATTGTAATGTTTCTCTTTAAGATAGAAGTTCAACAAATTTTGATAGATTAAAAAATGTATTATTTAATCATTATTTCTTCCAAGTAAGCTTTTGTAGAAGCTTGGTAAGTTTTCAATTGTTCAAAAGAAAGAAAAAATGTTTTTATCCAACAAGAACAACTCAACATTAGTCTAGGGGTGCTTAGACCATTTTTCTTTTCTTTTTTCTAGAAATTTTGCTTCCTCTCATGATTTGTAAAGGAGATAAAGAAATCTATTACTCATAATTGCAATCTCCTTGAACCTATTTTCCAAAAGTATAAGTGTCACGACGTTTAAGGTTGGGGTTCCATGGAGGAGGGGCTTCCTTGAAAATAGCGCTGCTTTGCTACGATATTTTAGAAATATTTAAAGGTTAGTGGCCCCATGAATTTTGTAGTACATTTCAGCTTAAAAATTTAAGCTCTTAAATTTAAGGAAGTTGGCAGTCTGAATTTTATAGTGAGAATCAACTTAAAAATGAGTCTAAAATTTCATTTTTCCTCTAAAATTTTTGGGTTCAATTCCTCTTTTAAAATTTTTGAGAGATTCATTTTTTTTTGTGGAACTAAAGAGGAAATGATTGACATATGGCAAAAAAATATTCCAAAGCTTCTAGCACGGTCCTATTTTTATCTCTTAAATTCATAAATCTAAAAAATAGGAGCTCCTATTTTCTCACAAAAAATTCTAAATAATCTTATAGCCAAAAAAAATAAATTCTTATAAGACCTCCTATTCTTCAGAATTAGAACTTAAACCCTCATAAGATCCCTCTGTAACTCCTATAAAAATCCCGAACTAGAGAAATCCATGGCCTAGAAAACTGTCCTTTCTACAGTAGAATGAGGAATCCTAAGCATAATGCCCTCGGAATCCCCCCCACTGGCTCTAAGAAACAGAGTGAGCAGACATGCAGCTAGACTTACTTAACTTTTGACAACATTAACCCAGGAGTTCCTCGAAGGTAACTTACTATCATAACCTACAACATCAACAAGATTTGGATAAGTCGCAGGACTCATGCCAAGATCAATCTTCTCTGCCTCCGAACATTGATTGCCATAGCTGCAATAAACCTATAACCCAACCACCACTTGCCCATTCAACTTCACCTCATCCAACAGTCAATGAGGGCAATTTCACGAGGACTAGAGTCTACAACACTTGCAAACATAGGAAGAGGGAAGCTACGGTTCAATCCCCGCTACAGGCCAACTCACAAAGGTTTGCCCTACCCAAAAACACTCAGATCTGTTGTGGAATCCATCATAACAAACATAAAAGAAGAAAAAACTCTCGATTATTTGCCCTGCTGCAACCCTTAAGAACCCTTGGCTATAGATCAAGCCAACTTTCTTCCTCTGTCTTCCAACGCCTAATTCCATTCATCTTTGTTCTTCTTATCTACATCATTTAGTCCTACTTGGGACCCAATCCATGGCAAATCCCTCAAGCAACTATTCTTCCCCTCACAGACATTTTGAAGCAACATGTTAAAGGCTATAATATTAAGACAATTTCTCAAAGAACTTGAACTTTGAAACTTCAAGCTAACATGAATCTTTAATGGCACAAAGAGTTTTACTTATTCCCGAGAAACTTGTGATTAACGCCCATAACCCGGATGTTAATGCGCGCTAGCATTTATAAGGAGGTAAAATTTAATGTTTGTCAGCTTAATCCTTAATGACGGCTTATGTCCAGCTTCTTAGATGTTGCACGACTGAAAGTGTTCTACCTGGTATTGCGACACCGTTCAATTATATCTGCGTTGATTGAGTTCTGCAAATGTGCCGTTAAAGAAAGAGGAAAAGATCTAGACTTGTGAAATCCCAAGTAATTTCAATTTCCTGTGCGAGTTGCCTCTTTTATCTGACAGACGTGACTAATGAGAAGAAGATCAAGGATTCAGGCATTCTTTAACATGTATGCTTGATGGTGGTGAATTTCCATCATTTTCTACAAGCATGTATATGACTATGTAACCTTTTGTGATTGTGTATGATTTCTTTTGTGAATACACACATCCAAGAGACATAATGCGTGTTAAAGCGAGGAGTGGATAAATATGAGTGTTATCTTATTCTAAACAACAAAGCACAGAGAAGTGTAGTTAGGATTGCATTGAAATCAGTCAGATACAATGAGGTACTATTTCAAAAGAACTTTCAGCACTAAATCAATTTCATAAATGCTCCTGATTATTCTTGCTTGGGACAAAAATATGCCTCATTTCCTGTGGATGCCTTATACCTCAGTTTTTGTAGATATCTTCACTACAAAATCATATTTCAATCCAGTTTATTTGACAAGAACAAGCTATCATTTCTTAAACAATTTACGCCTTATAAGTATATTCATGCCTTCTGGAATATTTGTTATAAACAAAGAATGAGAAAATACCTGAAAGATGTCATCTGATATAAGACCCATTCCATGAACAAATGGCACAAGCGCATTGCCATCAAATATATGATCTGTGACCCCATTTCCTACCATATAGCCCTGAAAATAAGTTTATATTAACAAAAGTATTGGAATCGTTGTTGTATGGTACACGATGGGTACATTTGGTTTTATCTATGACAGCTACCAATTCCGTAAGAATCTTGAAACACCTTTACCTTAAAATTCAGAACAGGTTTTGTACCAGCTAAAATTCCTGTAGCATATCGCAGTTAAAAAAAGTTACATAAATAGAGTTACTCATAAGACAGGTTTGTTTTATATCTACAAAAGACAGCTGAATGTAAATCATTTTTCAAAAGGAACTATAATATTTGCATACCATTGGATACTTCGTATGACAGGGTTGGAACATAGATTCCTGCAAATGATTCTCCAGCAATAAAGAATGGATTTGATTTGAACTCTGGGTATTCCTCGAACCACTGCTCTCAATGCCACACACAACGAAAAATCTAGATTACTTCAACATTTGCCTGTCTTATACAGTCATATATTCATATATCTTCGTTACTAAATTTCTTGTGTTCTTTATAAATAAATTTTAACAGCGAACTAGTTTACTTTTACCTTGTTGCTGTTCAAAAATAAGGAGATACCTCCTTCCATATCTATTCTATGCTTGTGAATTAAAATACTAAATCCTAACAAAATGAGTTTCGAGGAACGATTTGGGACCTTTAAAAGGAACGTATGTGTATCTTTAGCCGTCCTGAAGTCCCCCGTATCATAGTCACTTCCTGTTTTAGAGTATGAAAAGCCAACTCCGGACGGCGAATCCAAATAGATGATACTCGAGACCTGAACAAGAAGTAATGTTACGAACGGTAAAACGCCCTCCACCAAAGGGGAAAAAAATAGTCATTTCATGTTCGACCACTAAATGCAACATCCAGTAGCTTCTGAATCCAATTTAGGAACTGTCAATATTCAGAATATTGACAAGCAAACACAAAATGCCATTCTAAAAGAAATCACACCTTTGACCAGGCATAGGGATTTAAGTTTAGCTTGGGCAAACTGCTAGAACCATTTGTGGCCGCTTCAAAATTAAAAGGACCTACAAGGCCAATATTTACAGTTAGAGCTGCAGAGCTTTCAATTTGAAGTTATTGATTTCTTCTATTTAGTAGCAGCCGATCTCTGAATTTCAATTCTTTACCAGTAGTACAGAACATTTCAAAGAGGTAACTATAAGGATTCAATTAGACGTGAAGGAAGTGAATATAATTTGAGCTTGCAATTCCAGACAGATTAAAACTAGAAAAATACCATACCTCAAGTTCTAACAGTTATAACTATTTTTCATATTGAAAATTTGCAAAGATTATTAATAAAATACAAACAGAAAATACGTAACTCATATAAGACGATCCAAAAAATAAGTCAGCTGAGCCATGGTTCACTGATGAAGATAGCTTGGTTGATATGGACTACTAGTTATATGGCCCTGAAGGGTTTCAAGCTTGCAGAAAGCCAAGCTCTGTCACAGATTAAAAGACTAAGACTAGTCCATGATGAATTTTTGCAGAAGTGTTAATCTTAGAAATTGGAATCTTAACCGAAGGGAGCAGTTTTATCTGGGTAACCCCTAAAACCCAACTCAAAAACTCTATTTAGGAAAAAACAGTATAAAAAACAAGTAACAATTAAGGAGGAATCCAACCATGCTCATAAACGAATCCATCAAAACTTGAGCAACCTGGACCACCATTTAACCACAGAACAACGGGATCTTTGGCAGGATTTCCTTGAGATGTAACAAAGTAGTAGTACAGATACCTTCCATTAGCATCGTCTACTGATACATATCTGCAAGCCAAAAAAATATGCACAAAAAATCACCATTAGTAACAGTATACAAAATAAGAAAATATTGAATATATGAAAGAAATACTCTCTGTAATACTCTCTGTAATACAGTTCCTATTTACATGTCGTTCAGTAACAAAATAATTGTTTTACACTGTGCAAAGCAATCTGATAAAGAAACGAGTGACAGAAATACCCTTACCCTCCATAATGTTTTGAAGGAAAACTACCATCATAACCAGGCAGGGACGTTATCAATGCGTTTTCCGGTGCTGCAGCTGCATAGTAGTGAAACCCTAACAATGCAAGAAATTGCCATGCCCGGATAACCTTCCCAGAAGTCATTGCTTAATTGCTTTCAAGGGTTGCCCTGAATTTTGAGATTTAGCTGCAATAACAAATCATTAAACAGAAATTACGAAATGATGAGGTTTAAACAGTGAACTACAACGTTCATTACAAATCACAATTCTAACCATAGCTCACGAGGCCTCTCAAATTCTGCAAATATTAGTTATTACTTCAAAATTTCGACTGAATAATGCAGTATTAGCTTTGAATGGTAAATTTATTTTAATCATTGTTGTGAGCTTTGAGATCCGTTTGGTAACCAAATCTATTTACAGTCATCTATTATATTTGCTAAAAATTGCAGAGATATTTTGAGAAATAATATTTGTATGGTCTGGCTGAAGTCTAAAACAAATTGTTGAAAACTTGAAATTCGTTCCTAAATGGTCATAATCTTATAAATTTTAATTGCTTCTATATTTTTCCCAAAATGTGCTGGAAATAGTATATTTCAACCCCAAAACTCAGGGTTCTCCGTTTCTGTGAGAATCTTCAAGCATATATTGACTCTTTGCCTCCAGATGTTCTTAAATTTCGCTGTGAAATAAGCATATCTTTTCAGCACAGACTAAGAGCAGTGTCACATCACGTTCTAACTAGTTTCTTAGCCCTGCTGCTCACAATTTTGTAGAACACAGTAGGATGTGCAGTTTTGTGCTTGATCATGAAAACACAGGTTTAAATCCTGAGGATTAAAGTATGTGCATTGTATAGTCTAAGCACAATCGGGCACACTGGTTTTCTCGTTTGCTCTAAGCTACTCTGAATTCCAGAAACAGCTCAATGACAAGGGAACAGGCATCATGTGCTTTAACTGAACTTCACTCAAAATTCTTAACACCACATAGGCTACTGTTTGCTACAAAATGAAGATAACGAGTCCTTTTTTCTTGCAATTTTTTTTTTAAATTATATGAATTCAAGCTTGGATTCAGCAATATTGCACACAGGCCTATGCCCGAGTCATAAGGGATGCTTGCTTTAAAGAGACCCAGGATGTAATCCAGCAAGCATTCGGTCCGCTCGCCAAGTTGAAAGCTGCTTTATAAAAATAACCTTGCTTACAGAAAATGAGCTCTGTTGCTTACAACAATCACCCAAATGACATATAAACTGCAACAATCCTGGATAGATTCTATTTTGATTTATACTGTTGATTGGAATTGCATATCTCATCACATCATAAACTAAGAAAATTATATTCTGCTAATTTAGCAGCAGGAAGAGCCTACAGCCTCTCCTTTCCCTATCGAGTTCAGACTCCACTCTGGGCTTCGGCTTCTTGGCTTGATAAGAAATACAAAATTCTTCAAAATTGGTGGCTATAAAAAAACGGAAAATATATATTGTTGTCTAGATCACAGCTTATCCAGACACCAATTTGGTGTATGAATGGGAAGCCTAAAAGGGGTTTCTATAAACTTCCAATATTGTCAGAAAATTGCATCTCTAAATTCTGACATGACGAGCTCGAGGAGTAAAATCAACTTTTCCTATGCTGATGCAAATCCCACCTATCCGGGAATATTGTAGAACATAAAAGAGAACTCAGAACTAAACCACGATATGACTCAGAAGATGCTTGCTGAGGGTAGAAATTGCCTTGTATACCTAGACCGCATCTGAAAAATGGTCAGCTGTTTCCACATCAATATGCTTGAGAAATTATTACCATTTCAGCCTACCATGAGAATTTAGCTATTGAAATTTTCAGATTATATCCACCAGCTCTCATATTTGAAACATATATTTTAAACCAAATTGTTCTATCCATTTTCCTTTCTAGCTATACGATTCAAATATGTTGTGGATGATAATCATTATGTAGACAATGGAAGGTTGTTAAAAGAATCTCTAGGGAGGATTCTGGCAGCCCAGATTCACATGTAAAGGTCCTGAATTACTTTGTTGAGTTGAATTTCTTTGAAGCAGATTATGATGTAGTACAAGAGTCCAGTGCAATTCCAGTAAAAAAGTATGGGGAATTTGGTGGGTGTGGAGGCAATTTTCAAATGATACATTGCTAATGTTTGCATAAAAAAAAATAAATTGTAGTGTAGATTGATTGCATAAAGTAAATAATTCATGTAGAAGCATAATTTAATTTCATACATTTACAAGTAAAAATATAATAATTACTTACGTGACAGCCTATTAGCAACATTTCTTGACATTAAATAAAATTATGTTGTGAAATTATATTCATTTTAGACATATAAGAAAATATAAAATTATTTTAAAACTTACACTAAGTGAAAATATTGAAAGTTTTTAAATTTATATTAAAAATATTTTAAATATTATAAAAAGGAAGAACCATTTATATCTTATTTTTCAAAATATTTAAAATTAATGTGTTTTTATAATAAATATTATAGATTAAAAATAATAAATAACAATGATCATTTTGAAAGCTTACACATAAAACAAAGCATTTAATTATTTATAAAACTTACATAAAACAAAATCTCACATTTGCTATTATAATTATTTCTAAAACTTACACAAATTAAAATTTTGAAAGTTTCCCAATTAATTTTAAAAAGTGTTCAACCTATTATATTTTAAAAATTATAAATATTTATAAAAAATCATTCATATCTTATCTTGCTAAATATTTTAAATTATACAAAACATAAATATCAAATTTACATTTATAATTATTTCTCAAACTTACACAAAGCATAAATATTCGAATTTAAAAAATATTCAACACATTATATTTTAAGAATTAAAAAATATCTTTAAAAGGACAAATCGTCTTTCAAATTGATATGCATTTTTATAATAAATATTATAATTTAAAACATAATAAATAGCAATGATAATTTGGAAAGTTTATACTTAAAAAAGAAAAAATCATAAGTTTTCTTTTACAATTAAAATAAATTTCTAAATTAAGATTAACAAATAATTCAAACTATAATTGTATTTTAAAAATTATAAACAATTTTAGAAGGAAAAAATATTATGTTTATTTTTTCAAAATATTTTAAGTTAATATAGAATAAATTAAGACATTTTATTATATTTTTTTATAATAAATCTTTGTAGTTTATTCATAAATATAAAATTATATTAAAATATAACAATTCAAATTATATGATTTCATAGATTTTAAAATTGTAAAATGTAGTCTAAAATTAAAAGACATCCACAATCATCAAATCATTAAAATTTTGTTTTTATTTGGTGCAATTATGAATAGTTGTATAAGTAAAATATAGAGTTATGTTGTGATAAAACAAATCTAAGTAATATCAAGGCAAAATAATTTTTATTAGAAATATAAATTAAAATAACTCTTAAGTGACTAAAATAAATTAATAGTAAAAGATTTAAAAAATATTTTTCACCTCCACAACATACCATAGGTTAGTAAATATAGAAAAGATAAAAATATAATTTATTTTTAATATATCATTATACAACATTTTAATGGGAAGAACTCCAAAAACAAGTAAATTGAGAGAATAAATTAAAACATTTCCATTATATGAAATAATAAAAAGTAATAACATTACAAATATTTTTATGGTTTGTTATTTAATTTAAAATTTAAATACATATAATTGTAATGGTAAAATTTATATCTTTGTGTTAAACTTTTATTTAGTTTTAAGATCAAGTTGAGAGAATATTTTAATGATTATATAGTGATATGTAGCACATCTTTCTAAGTTTAGTATTTTTCTAATCTTTATCCATCTTTATTTTTTTGTGATAATACTCTTGTTTCTTTTGTACAAATCTTACACATTCTCCTTATTTATTAGGAGACTTCATATCAACAAATTTTTATGTCTTAATATTTAAAGAAATCTATTTAATCACAACATTCATATTTAAAGATCATTGAGGAATCATATGTATTAAAAAGAAGAATTATTCTAGGAAAAGTTCACTCAAAACATTAAAAAGAACCTAATTTGCATCACATTTATTTAGGAAATGTATATGCTTGATTGCTATCTATCAACATTTGCCTAAGGAAGTTGTAAAATAGATAGTTGACTAAGAAGAAATTGACCCTTACAATTGCTCTCCAAAATACTTTTAATATTTTTAATTTTTATATATACATCTATGCAACAATTAGTTGTCTCAATAACGTTTATTGAAACTTTAATACATATTTGAAGATCATAAAAGTCATATGTGTTGAAAAGAAGAAATATTCTCTTAACACTTCATTTAGAGCATGAAAAAGAACTTAATTTGCATCTCCCTCATCTAGGATATGTGCATATTTGATGGTTATTCATCAACATTTGCATAAGATGTAAAGTTAGTAAAATTTGTATTACATCATATTTATTTAATTCTTAAAATTAAAAACATGTTAATCTTTTAGATTTAATTTCTTATATTAAAATTTAATGTTTTTATAAACACTTAACTCAATTATTATGCTTAATGTATTTACATTTAAATGAATGAATGTTTGTTTTTAATTACATCCACCCACGAGACCAAACAACCTATGAGATCCAAGATAGTCAACAAATAGATAAGCATGCAAAGCTCAAAATAGAAAAGCCCAACACCACACCTACTAAATCTATTTTTCCTTCTACATCTTGGATAGTCTATTATGTATCTATATTAGGAAATCTACAACTTGTTATCTTTTCTTTTTCAAATAGATCACTCAAGGTGTTCACATCTAGTGCCTTAATGTAATTGATTTGAATACCTTTGTAAGCTAAACACTCCATGATGTACCGTCCATCTTTCAACTTCTTAAGTTCAATAACATCTTCTATTTATCCACTCTTCTTTATGTACCGTCCATCTTTCGACTTCACATCTAAGTTGATGTGAACTAACTCTTATATGAACGATTAACACACTTTCCATTTTATTTCTATTCCTAGACGAACATCGTGGGATCTATTATGTACACAAGGGTTTAAAAGTGGTCATTTCAAAGTGTCATATGATACCTACTTAAAGATGACCAATAACCATGCACTACAACCGCCTCAAAATTTGCCTATAATTATGCATAAATGCTCTTGTAGTCATGTGTTATGGGTGCCAATAAAGTTGCATAACTCTTTTAATAAAGTCTACAAATTATAACTACTAAGGTATAAATGGACAACTATTGATAAATGTGAAATTTATTAATGTACTTTAAATATAATGAAATTATATTGATAAAATAAAAACCGAATACACCCATTAATTTCTAATGACTAAGGTACAAATAGATGATACATATGAAATTTATTAATGAACTTTTATTTATATTTTGTGTGGTCCCTTTAAAACTAAAAATTAAAATATTAAATCGATGGACTAATGGACCCCTTCCTATAATGGACCCCCTTCTATAATAAACAACCAACACATTGACCCCAAACTCGAAAGATCTAGGTGTCCCCCACAACTTTCATTTTGACTATTTGAAAGGTGAGCAGAGCGTCCACGTTTCCTATGCACGAGGGATACGGTCAGAATATGAACAAGAGAAAAAATGATGTTCAAAAGGTCGGAGTTCGAGAGACTGAAATTTGACAAACACGTTAATGGTGGCCTACACGCTTATGATTTGGAGTTTCCAATCACGACAAAGGGCATATTCTTTCTCCACTCGTTTGGAGTAGGTAAGATGTTGTGATAGGTACCACGAATTCATCATGCTCCTTTAACTTACCTTTCCATCACTAATTAACTTACCTTTCCATCACTTTATAGTTGAACGCCTCTTCTTTGGAAAAGAAATGCTTCATGTACTTTTTAAAAAAAAAAATCTTACATGTTTAGGGATGATTAAAAGTAGGTCAACGGAATTTAATTGAGAGTACAACAATTGAAGATGGAAGTTAGAGAGGATCACCGAAGGGGGGAGGAAAAAACAAAGAGATTTAAACACTACGTCAATGGAATTTAATTGAGAGTACAACAATTTCTTATATTAAGGCCTTGTTTAGTAATGGGAATTAGAGTGGACTTAGAATAATTAGAATTAACAAATTCTCGATTTGCCAAATTCAATGGTTGTGTCGACCCTATGAAAATAGAATAGAGATTTTCTAATTCTAATTTTGCCTCGAAATGAGAATTCAAATCTTCCTAAAAAACCTAGAATTGAAATTGAAATGAGCTCCTTCTAACACTACAAAAGGCTTGTATGTATGTATTACATATATGTATATACACATATACATATGTGTGTATACACACACACACACACACACGTGTGTGTGTGTGTGTGTGTGTGTGTGTGTGTGTGTATTTATACACATGTATGTGTGTAAACATACGCATGTATGTGTACATATGTATATATATGTGTGTATATATGTATATATATACACACATGAATATATACATGTGTGTATATATTCACACATACACATGTATATATACACACATATTTGTATGTGTGAATATATATACACACACATGTATGTGTGTATATAACACACATGTGCATATAACACACATGTGCATATACACACCATATTCAAAAAATTAAGAAATAAACAATTAAAATTCCTTATGCATCTTCTCAGTCATCTGTCGGGTCAACCAAATGGTCCAAACTATAATCCGGAAATGAAAAACTGGAATATCAAATCCATGATTTGACTGTTTCCAGCATTTGATCAAATCTGACATTTCCTAATTCCCGCAACCAAACGGGGCCAAGAAGATGGAATTTATAGAGGTTCACTAAGGAGAAGGAAAAAACAAAGAGATTTAGGCTACTTTATATGATAATCAAATAATACACTAATCAAATATTTTTATTAATTAGCTTGAATAAATTAGTTGTAAGTTGATTTTAAGAGAAGTTTTGAGGTAAATGTTGAGTTTGATAAAGAGAGAAAGATGTTTGGTATTATATATAAAAATAAATGTTATATTGAAATGTTTGTTTATGTGATTTGATTTATATTGGTATGCTTCGTCTTATATTTATATTATTCAATTTCTAATGGTAGAGCTTTAGCAGATTGTGAAATGACATTCATGTTAATTAGTTTAAAATTGCAAATGTGGCTTTCATTTATAAAATTGCCAAACTTGAATTAGGAACTTCTAGTCTTTGAAAACATATATACCTTTATGTACCTAAGATTGGGCATGCTTAATAAAAGCACTAGTAGAGACCACTATCAAGAATGTGGCATTTATGTCTTTTATTGATGGTAGTCAAACACTTTTTACTAATTTTCAATTATATTGATACAAATTCAAAGACAAGCGAAGGAAAATACAAATATTTATGCATATTTCCTTATGATTGCAAGTTAATGCAATGTTTTATAAGATCAAATGATGTATGGATGCTAACACATGAGATGATGGAACTCTAATATATCTAAGTCATTATTCTACTATACAACACTTAGCATCTAAATTTGAATATTTTGCACTTGACGTGGTAGATTTTCTAGCTAGCCTAGATTAAGTTAGCTTAGGCCCATGATTAAATTTGATTTTGAAAAATGGGGGGTCAATGTTGCACTTGTGTTCCTAAGCCAAGTTTGGGATCACACCTTTCTTTCTAGACCTAAGACTAATAACACTTGAAGTTACAGGCGAGCTTTTGATCCATTTGGGAATGGGCTCAAATTCAAATGAGATTCGAGCTAAATGTCAACTCTTGCACAAAAATATGCCAGTTGAGCCTTAGATTTTTGTAGTAGGGACAAAGTATCAAAGTGAGTCCAAAATAATTAGGGAAAGTGTTAACATTGCCCATTTTGCCTCTACAATCATACTTTTTAAGCTATTGTAATTTTAAAATAATCTATAACCATCAAGATTTACATTATTGATAATGACTAGATATGAGTATATTAGTAGTAGGGTACACACAATAGTTGATGCAATGAAGGGTGTTCAAAGTATCATAGATATTAAACAAGTTTGACCCACCTCTCTAACACTTTTTGGACTCTGCATCAATGAATTAGAAGAGATCATATCAAATACACCTAGTGATAAAACTAGTTCACTCTTTTTGAAGTTTCCATTGTTATTCTCTTATTTGTAAATGACATTATATTGATGTCTCACTTAGTCTCAGGGATTTTGAGAGACAAATCTTGATATTTCAACCCTTGTTTTATGATAACCATAAACTTTAGGTTAATTTGGGCAAAATAAAAGTCATCAATTTCACATTTTCAAAAATGAAGTGAGTGAGGTGATTCTTACTTATAGATATGATAAGTTTTAGGTTTCTTATTCACAAGTTTACCTAGGGTCCTCTTCTTTAGACCATGGTTTAGCTTAATTCTACTTGCTAAATTGAGACTAAGTAAGAGATATGTTGCTCTTACCACCCTTAAAAATAATTCTTTCAAGTTTATCTTTATGAAATTTAGACGAGGATCCATCTATTTAGCTCACTAGTCATACCTCCCCTCTTGTATAATTTAAGATTTGGGGTCGATATCTTTGGGTTGTGGACTAACAATAGAGGGAGTATTGACCATAATGTTATCTAAATAGATTCATGCTAAGATATCAAGGCCTTAAGTCATCAAATTAATAAAATTTTGCATAGCTTCTCTCATTAATTCAACAATATTTTATGTGGTACCATGTTACACAAGTTGAGACTCGCGCCCACCTCTCAAATTGGTCATCTTTATTTTCCTAGTCTTAGTCTAAGATCTTTAGTGCTAGTAGATTGTGCATTTCTATCTTGTTAGTATGTGAGGGGCTCCTCCTTGATGTGCCTCATTAACATTGATATTGCAAGGCCACTACCAAAAATATTTTCTATGAGTTTTATAGATCTCTCCAAGGGGGAGATATACAAGGGTATTCATATTAGAACTTATAGAGCTTGCCACTAATCCACTTGGAGAGTAATTTTCCTTGAAAATTCAACACTACTCAAATCTACATTTTTATTTTAGGGATGTATTCATCTTCCTCCATAGATATCCTATACACTACCTTGCAACCTAAGGATTACTCTTGCATAACTTAAAGTTCTCTCTCAATACCTTTCTACTGAGATGGACCACCACATACTTTTTAAGAACATTGCATTTTCCAGATAATTATATGCTTCTCAAAAATAATTGACAAGAGAGAATTTTACATTAAAATGTTCCCTTTTATGAGATCAAAGGATGATGATTTTTAACCTATTTGGTTCTTTCAAAGCTCTCATGGCCTACTTATGAAGACCAAAGACATTTTCTCTATCTTCCTTCAAGATATGTTTGTTCCTCATTATTAAAGAATTTCCAGAAGCATCTAGACAATAGAGGGGGTCATGGTAGGTTGTTTATTTCCTATTTCTATCTATCTCAATATAGCAAGAAGTGCCCCCATGCCAACTTCCACATTCACATAATATATATTTGTTAGTTCTAAAAAACTAGTGATTACCATGATATTGTGCCCATAAAACTCTTTTTAGGGGCCTTGAATGTTAGAAGTGCTATTTAAGATCGACAAGGATCACCTATGAATTTTAGTTTACTTTTCTTGTATTGTTTTCTTAGCTACTATATACTTTTATATTCTTCTTATGATACACACTTACACTCCTCGTGTCGTCTATGTAGGTCTTAAGGGATGTGCCAATACAAGGTGTTGACTTTTTAAATGAGGTCAACATGAGATTAATTATTGGGATGATGATTATTGAGGAAGAAGATTATTCAAATAGGTTGAGATGTGATTTATAACATGTATTAAAAATATAACAATATATCACTTCTTAATATTCTTCTTAGAATGTACCCTATCACTCCTTAGAATGCACTCCTCAAGCGAAAAATTCAAAGTCCCATAATTTGTGGTCAATCATCTCAAAATATCAAGTAACCACTCTTACATTGCTTACACATCATACATTTTGTCATAAAATGTCATAAAGACCATTTTACCAACCTTAATATCATAAGGGCAACAATTGCATGTCATAACACCTATCTTAGGTACATGCCCTATAAATTCCACTTTCGTTGTCTAACCTCCCTTTTTAATGTTTTCTTGCAACCATACTTCAAGTCATTGAGGTCTAAATAATTATTTAATATATCTCCCATCCTCACATTGTTACATCATGCATATTAGTTGCTTTATGCACACTTGGATATGTTGCTTTAATTAATTATGCACATGCTAGAGAATATTCTCGTGCATATTATTATGCATAATTAAAGCACATGTTTGCACTTTCATGCTCTAGCTTAAGTTAACTTAGCTCAAGTCTAAATTTATCTTAGTCTAATTTTAGTTAGGCTCTAGTTTGCACATTGTGCATGTCATGCACTTCTAGTTTGCATATCTTAACTTTAGTTTTCTATTTTTAGTTTGAGTTACCTTTTCTATTTTTAGATCTATTGCTTTCTATAAAAGCAATTGATCTCTTCATTGTAATTTATCTCACAAATTGTAATCCTTTTGCTTTTGAGGAATATATAAATTATATTCTTGCTACCCTTGCTTGTGGAAGGTGTTTTCATTTTTTGTTTGATCCTAGTTGCTTATGTTGCAAACTTGTAAATGGTATCAAAGTGTGGATTCAACAAACCCCTTCTCAAGATTTAAGGATTTCTTTTCTCCAGAATGTTGCATGGTGTCCAAGTTTGCCTTTTTTGTGTGAATTTGGATTTGGGTATTTTTTTCCTATCTTCTGGAGCTTCATAGACCTCGCGGTTGTGTTTGCAGCATACCAAAACCCTAGGATCCACTAATAGTTCGTCAAAAATATGAGAAGTTGATTTTTTAGGTTCTTTTTATTTGAGGGCACAAAATAATGAGGCAAAATTTGAGGGTGTCTAAAAATATGGGCACTTTGTCCCAAAATGGGCATCACCGTTAAGCTCAGAATGTCCAGAAACCCCTAAATTGATATACAATTTGTTGATTTTTTACATCATCAATTTTGGGGTTTTTTTAGTAGCACACATATCAAGGAGGTTTGTAGCGTTGATGTCAGCCCGCATCAGCACATGCACAATTAAGAGTCACAAAGAAATGCACATCTACAACAAAAAAGGGAAGTGCAAGTTTTTTTACAAAAAAAAAATAAAGTTTTTATAAACACAATTTTCAAAAGTTTCACAGAAAACTTTGTTGAAGTTTCTTTTTCATTGCAAATTTTTTTTTAAAAAGGGACATGTGCATGTCCACAATGTACAACATGTAGGTACATACCATAAACATAGAGTGACATCATCCTTCTATATATAGTTTCCTTCTCCATTTTGGTGGTTCCTCTAAATATAGCGGGCTTCCATTTTTAAGCGAAGGTTGGAGAATAGTCCAACATATTTGAAGGGAATATTTTGGTGGCAAATTGCTTTTACTGAAAGGGAATGTTTTCTTTCCAACGATGGGAATTATTTCAGAATATTTTGTGACAAATTGACTATTGTCAAATTTTTGCTTATAGTTTTATGTTGACCAATTTGAATTTTTTTCCTTAAAAAGAGCAGCTTGTGGTTTTTTGCCCACGACTTGCCCATATGGTATCGAAATCACGCAAATAAGATATCACCAAAAAGATGATTTTGATCCTGATCCAATGGTGCGGGTTATTTTTTCTAATTTTATTATTTTTCTATATTTATTTTCAGTCAAAGTTAGACCTTGTTTTTGCACTTTTGGGGCCATAACTTGAGCAAACAGACTTTATTTTCTGACTTATGCACATCAATGGAAAGCTCTTAGAATCCTCTACATAGATATGTGGCCTCCTTTTGTAGTTTTTTTATGAAGTACACATTGTTCTCTAAATTATTTATTTTGAGATTTTCTAACTATCCAGTTGCAGGAGGGTTTGTGTATCTTATGGTGGGGGTTTCTCTTGTAGATATTCAGTATGGAGAATTCCACTCAATCTTCTTATCCTTCTTCTCAATTTGATGAGTCCGCCTCCAAGACAAAGTAGAAATCAGGTGATCCTTGCAATTTTTGTGACAAGGAAGGACATTCATTTTTTAGGTGTTGGAAGTGATTAGAGGATTTAGAGGAGGCCATGAAGCAACATCATATTTCATCTCCTCAGTCTTCTTCATCATAGATAAACAAAGGTCATGCTCATTTTGCATGGGCCTTGCCTTCATCTTATTCTTAGTGATAGAGTTTTAGTGGACCTGTCAAGCCTCACCTTTGTCAGATTTATGGGGGCTTTCTATTATTTGTGCTAATGCTTCCTTGGTTCCACAATTGATCAGTTCTTTAGAGTATTGACACCTATATTTGCGACTAACACTTTGTTCTTAAATGATTGAGTAGTGTCGTTTGGGTCACTTGTACAGATTCATGTGCCATTTACATATTCGGCCTACACATGTTTTGCCTTTATTTATCATCTGCTCATTGTTAGAGTAGTGTCGTTGGGGGCACTCGTGAATATTGTTGTCTTTTATATCTTTGGATCCATCTTCTCATTGTTCAAGTAATGTTGTTGGGGGAACTCATACAAATTAATGTTGATCATTATCTTTGTTTCAAAGCAGGTTCTTCATTCAACACTATGATAGTTATCATTTGAAAAGTGTCCACACTTTTCTTGTGTTCCAGAGGAGGCTCTTCTACAGTTGATGTAGTTGCATCCATCACTTTTGGAGAGGGATTTTTCCCATGTGGTTTTCCTCCTTTTTCTCTACTTTGAGAGATTTTCATTGCACATGGTACCTAATCAGGCCTTTGTTGCCAAGACTCATTCAACCATAGATTTTTTTGTCTCCCTAAGTTTCACTTAAGTGGGGGTGTTAGAGCATGCATATTAGTTGCTTTAGGCACACTTGCATATATTTCTTTAATTAATTATGCACATGCTTGAGAATATTCGCATGTATATTATTATGCATCATTTAAATAGATGTTTGCACATTCATGCTCTAGCTTAAGTTCACTTAGTGAGTCTAAATTTAGCTTAGTCTAATTTTAGTTGGCTCTAGTTTGCACATTGTGCATGTCATGCACTTCTAGTTTACATATCTTAGCTTTAGTTTGTTATTATAGTTTGAGTTAGCTTTTCTATTTTTAGATCTATCACTTTCTATAAAAAGCAATTGATCTCTTCATTGTAATTTATCTTGCAAATTGTAATCCTTTCGCTTTTGAGGAATATAGCAATTATTTTCTTTCTTTCGTTGCTTGTGGAAGGTGTTTTTGTTTTATGTTTGATCCTAGTTGCTTGTGTTGCAAACTTCAACACATATGTGCATTCTTTTTTCCACTCCATGATTCTTAGAGACACATACATAGAATTTATGAACAATTAAATATTAAAAATACATACATATTATTTCTAAGTTGAGTAGACCTAATCCTACCAAAAACACAAAGCCTAACCTTAATCAAGACAAACTTTGTAAGTTCCCCATTTGATAGTAGATCCTAATGATAGTTTTAAGCACCACTCAATCTACATACATATATCAACTACCTCATACACAATTATGATCATGTTTAGTCATAGGAAATCCTAACACAAAGTCTATTGATATAGAGTGCTAAGTCTTGTCAAGATCTAGAAGTGGTTTTTGTGAGCTTCAAAATGGTATAAAATATGCAAGCTTGAGTGCACATTATGATAACATGACATATTTTTAATAAGTATAAGCATTTCTATAATATAATTTTAGTGTCTTTTCTACCCTAAGGAGTCCTATAATGTGATTGTAGTGTCATTTCTAAATCATCGTCTAGGGTTCTTCCATATGAAGAAGATGTTCGCCACTTGACAAAGGACTCATTTTGTAGGTGGTAGTTGTCAAGAATCTAGATTGGTCTCTAGTAGACATATAAAAATTAAGATCTATACTTTATAATCACGACCACTATAATATTTAATGTCCAATATTATTATCAAGGCCATGACTAGATGTCAACTCAAACAATCAACAAGTCTATTAGTGTTCCCTCTTACAAGAAATATTATGACAAAACTATTGGAGATAGGTGGACCATTTTTTAATGTTGATAGTTTTGTAACCTCCATTCCATCTACATGAATTGGAGAAGCTTCTCATATGTAAATGGTATTCTCTCTCCTAAAGACATGTTGGTTCAATATTTACAGGCCTAGATGATAATGCATAAATTCTTATAATAAATGAGGTAGCTACATACCCTATCAAATAAAATATCATTGTCATAGGCAACACAATTACTAATTTGAGTTATAACCCCTTCAAGTTCACATTTAGAAGTATTTATCTAGATCTCAAAATATTTTTGTAGGTTACAAAGTGCTAGTACTAGTGTTAAACATAACTTCTAGTTTAATTATGTGATTATTTACTCTGATGGCTTTGTCCATGTAAATTTTGATTTTAAGTTTGGTCTTGATCACGTAAGCTATGGGTCATGCTAGGTATCTAAATTAAAATACAAGTCTATGATAAAATTTTGATAGACCCAAGAGAATGTGGATTTCCATGAGATTTCGAGGAGGTGATCAATATCTAATTATGCATATATTTTTAGAATCAACATAAACACCATCCACTCCCATGATGTATATGAGGTATTGAGCCATGTCCATGTTGAATGTACACTTTTATCTATTATAATAAACCTTGTGTTGTCACAAAGTTGACAGAACACATTGAATATGTTGCAAATATTCCTCTAGTGTTCTTTTAGTATATACATATATTATCCAAATAGAGAACACTAAAGGAATCTATGAGAAAATTTAGTACATTATTCATCATCCATGTAGAAATATCACAAGTTTTTTTTTTCAAAGCAAGGTGCATGACCAACCACTCATGCAATCCTTCTTTTAATTTAAAGGTAATCTTTCACATCTTTGATGGGCTTGATTAAAACCTAGTGGTAACAATACTTCAAATCAAACTTGATGAAAAAATTATCCCATAGGATTTGGTCTAAGAGGTCACTAATATAAATAATGATATACATGAACTTCATAGGGTCTTTTTCTAAATCTCAATAGTCCATTCAAAGGTGAGATGTTTTAATATTTTTGCTACACACACACACACACACACACACACACACACACACACACACACACACACACACACACATGCACATGTACACACACACATTGAAACNACATGTCCACATTCTCTCTCTTTCTCTCTCTCTCTCTCTCTCTCTCTCTCTCTCTCTCCACACACACACACACAATATGCATATAGAAGATTACATACGTTAACGTTTATATTCTACATGACATGTCTTCAATTACATATGCATGCACACACACACCTACACCATAAATATATATGAAAATAAATATTTATTAAATTTAATTAACTAAAATATATTATAAACAAATTTTCTAATAAACATCCCTTGTATACCTTTTTAAACTTATTTTCTCTTTACAATATATGATGATTTAGAATGTTTAAACAATTAGCAACAAAATGACAATATTGCATTAAAAAAATATTATATTATATTATTTATTGTACATTGTAAAGATATTGAAATAATATTTAGTAAATAAGTTCAATATTTTATTAAATTGATTTGTTAAATAGATTTATATTTTCTTAATCTATTGTCTATATATGAATTGGAATCTTGTATAAGAATTAATGTTTACATTAAGATAAAATTGATAAATTATTGACTCTTATTAATCAAGATATAAAATATAGTATAATTTTCTTTCATTACATCATGAAAATCTTCAAAAATACAATTAAATCAATGTAGACCCACAAATAGTTTTGAAAAATTATTTTCTATTTAAAAATTAAAAAGACACGCATCTCTCAATCCAACTATTTTATTAAAAAATAGATACCACCTTAAAATGATTTGAATTCAAAGATAGTCAATATATTCCTATATATGATCCAGATTTTTAATATTCCTATATATGATCAGAGATAAATTCGAGGGTCCACTTTTCTTTACTGGAGATAAGCATATTCTCTGAAAACATGTTCTAAATTCCACCACTCAAAAAGAAACAAGGGAGCGATGGTTATGATTACTAGAATAAGTATTTAAGTATAATTAAGACAAGTACTTTTGTGCCTTCGTATTTGATGGAAGTTTCTCGTGCCTCGCATATTATGATTGAAAGAAAGTGTTTATGTTTATGTGAGACAGCTAGTTATTTTGGACGTCTCGTTTTCTATATACTAAAATAATTAAAAAAAAAAATTAACTATATAACATTTCTTAAATTAAATATTTTTTAATTGTATGGTGTATTTGTATATTTTGTATTAGTTATATTGTATTATAATGATGGAAGGGATTTTTTCCTACTATAAAAAGAAAGAATCTATATAGGTATAGTAATACTTATTATTAAAATTATAAAAAATATTTATGTAAATCTTATTCATTAGATTATATTCTAATAATTTAGGTGTCTTTGGCTGTAAGGTTTCTTATAGATTCTTTTGCTTAATGTATTTTTAGTTTTATCATGTTTGATAAAAAATAATAAGTTATTTTCAAGAGTATAGTTTGTTTAAAGATTTTTGATTTGTAGGTGAGGTTAAAGATTCTTAATATGGTTAGAGGGTTAAGTCTTATTGAATACAAAGACTATGGACATCAAAAAGGACGAGATTTGTATTATATTCTAGATGAGTCTAGAAAAACATATCTCCTTAAGGGAGATAGTTATTAAATATAAGAGTCATACTAATAGTTGTTTATCCTCTCAACAACCACAACAAAAAAAATCATTTTGTGGATTATACAATCTCTCAAGATTCAAAACTATAAAAAATTTGGAATGATTTTGATAAAATAGATTTCCTACTCATAACAATTTATGTGTCTTTGGCAATAAGATTCCGTATTTTAAAAACAAGATTCTTCTTAATATAGTTTAATCATGTTTGATGAAAAATAGTAATTTATTTTCAAGAGTATAGTTTGTTCAAATATTCTTGATTTGTAGGTGAGGTCAAAGATTCTTAATATGGTTAGAGGGTTAAGTCTTATTGAATACAGAGGCTATGGACATCAAAACTATACAAAAATGAGATGATTTGATAAAATTGATTTCCTACTCATAACAATTTAACCAAAACGTCTCACATAGAACATCAATATCACACTATTAAACAATTAAAAGCTATTTATTCTCTCAACAACCCAAAAAAATAAAAAAATTATTTGATTATTATTTTCTACAACTACTTTATAATAACTATTTTACTACTTATCAGCCACTCTTAAATCAGTTATTGAAATTTTATCTACTTATTAGTAATATGTAATTTTTTAAAAACTTTTTCCAATAAAAAAATGTTTGAATGATTTTAATAAAATAAATCCCTACTCGTAACAATTTAACCAAAAAAAATCACTCCACCATAACATTTATATCTACTACATAGACAGGTTATTTCTGTAGAAACCAGAAACCTAACTACCATTCAATTCAAAGGTCACTTGAAAATCTTGCTCACACAAAAATAAAATCCCCTCAATTCAAGGTCATCCGGAGAGTAGTTAACCAGATATAAAAAATGGAGCTCGTAGCTAAATCATCTTCAAAATAAAATAGGTTTTAATTCTAGTTATAGATTTTAGTAACAGAAACATGTAACCAGTACGCTCAATTTGAAATTTGGAAGTTAAAAATGATTTGCTCTCAAATATTTCAATAGAGTTAAAAACCTTACCTTGGAATGGAGATTCTTGAATGGAATCCTGTCACTCCTCTCCCAGCGATGCAAAACTCCCTACAATGCAGAAACATGAATCGATTCAGATCTCTTGGAGAAGAGAACGCGAGGTGAGCACAATACAATCTCGTACATAAAAGGACCTTCGCTTGTTCAATGAAAGTTCAATTCAGGCTTTCCACGCAACAAAAATTCAACGATTTCTTTCATTAGTACAAATCATCATTTTTTTTCCCTGAAAAATCGCTTAAATCATGCTCACACAATAAAAATTTCCCTCAATTCAGAGGTCATCCAGAGAGCAGTCTACCAGATTTAAAAAATCAAGCTCGTAGCTAAACTATCTTTAAAATAAAATAGGTTTTAGTACTAGTTACAAATTGTCGTAACAGAAACATTTAAGCAGTCCACTCCATTTGAAAGTTAAAAATGATTTGCGCTCAAATATTTCAATGAGGGATTAAAGCTTAACCTCAGAACGTAGACTCTTGCAAGAAATCCTGTAACTCTTCTCTCCCAGCGATGCAAAACTTCATACAATGCGGAAAAAAATAGATTCAGAATTCCTGCGGAACTGGACGCGAGGTGCAGTAAATATATAAGCGAAATACAGTCCCGTACATGAAAGGACTTTCGCTTGTTCAAGAATGCTAATTTCTGGCTTTCCACGCAACAAAAACTCAACGATGTCTTTCATTGGAACAAGTCATCATTGTTTTTTTCTTCAAAGACGCTTAAATCTCACACAATGCATCCAAACAAACAGCATAATCAAACTTCTTTTGCATTCATTTTCACAATCAAGAGGCCCGCGAGAAGTAATTTTTAATACTGAAGAGTATTACCATTTCTGTGTCTGCACGCTAAAGACTTCACACAACTGTCAATTTCAGTCTAGAAATTAGGGAAATACAACAAGATCTGATCAGGGAAATACAACAAGATCTGATCTACCGTAGATCAAACGGAGGAATCAAGGCAAAATGTTGATGAAAACGAGGGGGGAAAATTCGAAAGTTGACCAGATTTTGTATAAAACGGACAATAAACAAGATCAAAATTATATTTAATAAGCAAATTGAGATAAACAATGCCAAGATCAAAGATATATTACAGGATAAAATCAAAGCTGAAACGCAAAGCAAAGCTCTATATTAAAACAAAGAATTAATACTTACATGGAAAATTAAGATAAAAAATGGTCCACAGGTCAAAGTATACAGCTTAAAGCAACGGCATAATTCAAACTGCTTCATAGATTTATATAAAACAATTTGTGACAGTAGTTTATTGCGAAAAGTTTGGCAAAACGAAAATGTCGATTGTGAAGGCACCAAAAATGGCGGAGAAAAACGGTTAATCTAAAACCAGCCCGTAACTCCATAGTATTTATGGGAGGTTGTTACCAGACCAGGGATAACTAATGTCCCGCTACACCTTCATCCTTAAAACTTGCTACATCATTCTATTAGGTTTTCTTCACCAATATTACATTATATGCCAAGTGAGGATTTGTGGGTTACTACTATATATATGCTTGAATATTTCCCCTTGTCTCTTAGGGCATACCATTTACATAAAAATACTATCTTACTTTTAACATTTTAAGATTTAATTTATTTCCCTTTTGCATGATGGGGAAGATATTCTTGAATTTTGAAATTGCCCATCTTCAAAGTTAAGAACTTGATTCAATATGATTCGACATTAGCTTGTTAGAATTATGGATGATTAAAGACCAATTGTTGAGAGTGAGCATTCTCTCTTTCACTTTGGTCTCAATTAAATCAAGGGGTATTCCTAGAGATATCCTTCATATGCCATTTATCATATAGATGGTGGACATGACTAAACTAGTAGCATCTATACCTATTGTATGCTTGGCCTCAATATTATTTACCAGGACAAAGACTAACTAATTGCTTGTAAAAATTATAATCAAGTTGATAGTCGCACCTTTGCAAATGCACCTAAGGACAATAATATATCGTCCCCACAAGTGATCCCACTTCACAAATGAACATGTAGGCATGCACATCATGATTCTCCAACAATCAAGATTGTTTGAGGTTATTTGAGTTATAAGATTAAAGTATGGTATCATGTAAGACTCTAAATTACTGCTTGTTTACTAAGGACAAATAAATAATTAAAGAGCATGTCTCGCCTCTCATCAATTAGATCGGTGCCTACTCTATTAAGCAATAAAGACACGATCTGGGATAAAGGCCCACAAAAAATAAATTGAACTAGATGTGTATATGCACTCAAATTAGAGAGAACACTTCATACAAATGGAGGGTGGTCTCACAATAGTGTGTCCCACTTTTTTGAACGTCTTGATATATGTTGAAATTACACATTTTTAAGAAAATATGATGATTTAAGTGCTGAGAGGTCCCATTTGAAGGAGAAAATTGAAAATGGTTAGATAAAAACCTCTTGGATCAAACTCTCTTTGGTATAATTTGTCTACTCGTCACTTACACCTGTAATCGAGTTTCCTTTACACCCATCAAAATGCTATCAAAAAATCACTTTGACATTAACTTTTTGCGGGATCAAATAAATTCATTTGACAAACCCAAATATAGGATGATAGTACTCAGATAAAGCTTTCCAATATATATATATATATATATGGTTTATTATGACTTTGTTTTTAAGTTTTACTAAACATAGGTTATCTGACCATTTAGCAACTTCTCTATTTGACGTTTTTGGAAAAATAGTAAATTAGGAAAAAAATGGTGAAAAATATCTAGGAAATAGGTATTTATGTTAGCTTTCTATCAAAAAAAGAAAAAAAATGAATTTCGATGTATACATATCAAGATAGAGTGATCCAAATGAACCTATGTCCAAATTACAGTTATTGTCACTTTATAACTCAATAAACTATAAAATATTAAACTAAAATGAATGAAACCAATTGGATTCTCTAGATAGTGTTGCAAACCAAAATTCAAAAGAATTATATTCTTATCAATTTTATAAAAAAAAAATACGTTGATAAAAGCGAGTGTCGCTCCTGAAAAATGTTGATTTTCCAGACAAACAAATTTTTGAAGGAGAAGGAAAAATCGATACAAATAAATTCCAAAAAATAAAATTAAAAACATATTTAGAAACTATAAATAAAATTCTCAAAGTCACTAGTTTGTACATCATCTTCAAATTCTTAATGGTTTTGCAAAAATAGGTGTCCAAAAGTGAAGTTTTTTCAAAATGTTCGTTTCAGCGTCAAAGTTGGCAAAAAAGTGGGACACCATACTGTGGGATCACCCTGGACATAATATTCCATCTTAGACCTGAACAAAAACCTATATGGGATAAGGAAAAATTATCATATATAAGTTTTGCAATAACTTAGAAGGTATCATGTTTTAATTTTACACATCTTATATTCATACTAGTAAATGTGGCAAGATGGGATTTACAACTAGGTTTAAACATCCCCTAAATCATTACAAAATTCCATAGAGACATACTGTTTTTATGAATTTTGTTCCTTAACTAAACTTCCTATGATTTATAATTTACATCTCATTTTTTGTATATACAAGAATTGGATCACTTGATTCCCTATAACAACTTGGGACACTTATGTGGCCAAAAAATGGCCCACCACCAACTACTAGTACAAAAATTAACCTTTTATATATATA
>MU224527.1:1762197-1786933 GCA_018584345.1 Thuja plicata | reverse complement strand
ATTTTATGAAGATTTTTCAAGAGAAACTAGTTTATGAGTACATACGTCATTCACATAGAGCTAGGTGGTTGGATGAGAAATTCAAGATATGTAAGGACACTTTTCCCCTTGGTACTATTGTCTCCATCATTGATTTTGCTGAGAATTATACACTTAACCCTCAGAATGAAGTGAAATCAATGTATTACCATTCTATACAAGTGATGATCTTTGTACATATAGCATTCTTGCATACACATGATAGCGCAGATGCGGATAGAAAGGTTTTGAGAGAGTATCACTTCTATATCAGTGATGATCGCACACATTCATCAGAGTTTGTACAAGGTTGCTTCAAATTTTTCTATGAGAATTTAAGGGAAAGAGGTATTGAGTACAACCAACACATAATATGGTCAGACAATTGCACCTCACAATTCAAGAATGCAAGGATGTTTTATTGGTTGAGTAGGATGCATGTGACAAGTGACGTTCAACATTATTGGAATTTCACTAAGGCGGGGCATGCAAAAGGTGAGCATGATGGTGCAGGTGCATGTGTAAAAAGAGCTCTTTCCAGAGAGGAATTGAAGTACAAAGGTTGTGTAGAGTTACACTACAACATTTGAGACCATTTTTGATGACTGTGTGTCACTTTTCTAACATTGTCTCGTCGGCCAAGTGACAAAGACCAATGTTGCAGTTTTGGTGTTAGAAACAATGATGACTGTACAGTCTGTCGTTATTGCAATGGTACTAACCATCGCAATACGAGCCGGCTATGATGGTTATCATGTTTTCATTACATATTTTAGTTTTCGCTATTACAACACGTAGGCGTCACATTATTTGTGTTAACCATCGCAGTTTGCACTGTCTAAAAACTTCAGCATGCCATCGTTATAGTTTGTGGACATCACAAATTATGACAGACATACGACGTATTTGCTATACATGTGACGTCAAGCCATCGACAATTTTTGATGGCTCGACGTCTCATGTATAGCAACTATGTCGCACGTCTATTGTAATTGCGATGGTTAACACAAAAAATGCAATGTTTAGGTGTCACAATACGAGTTGTCATTACATATTTTATCTGTCACTATTACGACACCTATGCGTACAATGGGAACAAATAATGATGCAACTCTATAATGGGAACAAGTAATGAAGGTAAGTCTTTGGTTAATAGAATTTTTTAGTTGATATGCGAGTCTAACATGGAAAACTATCTAGATTGTTGTACACTTATAGGATCAAGTGACATGCACTCATTTAGAAGTTCAAATGCGGCATCACTGGGTATTTATACTAGATTAATGACACTTACACTTTGGTCCAGCTTGCACAAGAACATTCTTGATGCTTTGAAAGTGAAAAAAATCTCCCCTAGCGTTCACCTAGCCAACTGGAGCTGATGAGGCTGACAGTTTGGTTCCACGACGAACAGTTTGAAAGATGCACCATTGAACAACTTTCAATTGAGCAACAGTGCAACCTTTTGCACCAATCAAGATAGGGTCGCCAAATATAATCTAAGTGGAATCTCCCAGAATTGAGCTACGTGCTTGTAGGCCTTCCCAAGACAGTCCTTTTGCACTTCACTAATCTATCATATCTCTCATGAGGTCTGAGATATGACTCTCCAAAAAGTGCTGCCCAATTTGGCGCGCTTAGTGCACCTTGGGAACACTTTGGTTTGAATTGCGTTGAAACATTCTTAATGCTTTGCAAGAAAAAAAAATTCTCCCATAGCGTTTACCTAGCCAAATGGATCTGATGGAGCTAAAAGTTTGGTCACACGATGAACAATTTGAAAGATGCACCATTGAGCAACTTTCAACTGAGCAATAATGCAACTTTTTGCACCAATCGAGATTGGGTCGCCAAATGGAATCTGAGTGGAATCTCCCAAAAATAAGCTATGTTCTTGTAGGCCTTCCCAAGACAGTCCTTGTACACTTCATGGATCTCTGATATCTCTCATGAGGTCCGAGGTATGGATCTCCAAAAATTGCTGCTCAATTTGGCTTAGTGCACCTTCGGAACACTTGTGTCTGACTTACACCGGAATGTTCTTGATGCTTTGCAAGCGAAAAAAGGTCTCCCCTAACATTTAACCAGCCAACTGGAGCTGATGGAGCTGATGGTTTGATCCCACAATGAATGGTTTGAAACAACAATAATGAAAAAATTGCATAGCAATTTTTAAAAGTTGCTCGACAACATTTGTGCAAATTTTGACAATGTTGCAAAATGTTGCTATTAGGACCTCTAGACCTATTTAAAGGACTTAGAAAACCCTTAGATCCTATAGTAGGACCTTTATTAGACCAAAAAAATCAAACCTACTTATCCTATCATAGGTCATGAGTCTAATCGACTTTAGGTTTATAAAGACACCTTAGATGGATTGACCAAACTTTCATACTCTGTATTTCAGTCACAATAAACTTACAACAACAAACATAAATTCACTTAATTCATGGAGTGCATCCATATAGAGCATGAAAGATACACCTAAATAAAATTTAGCACATCAAGCATTAATCACTTAAATCATAAAGTATACATGTGAACATATGTAGACAAAAAGCGTACACATAAAATTGATTATGTCCTGGAGAAAACATGTAGTACATACATTATGAAGCATATACATGAATTCACTTAAGTCATTCATGTAGGTCGTACACATGAATTTAAGTTATGAAGCATATGCATGAATATACATGAAGTACAATCACAAGTACATTAATTTATAAAAACACACATGCATATACGCAAGTCATGTGAAACAAGAATACACTTAAGGCATAAACATCCAACCAAAAAATTCAAGGATCAAATTTGAATTTTCATATATAACAAAATGAACAATAATAGTGTACATATCAATACATAGTGGACAGGAAAAATCCATAATAGAGTTACAAAAAAGTGACATCAACTATGTCTAGGTTGATATATACAATGTACAAATGTCACACACACACACACACACACACACAAAATTTGGTCATTCAATGACCACAACTATATCTATACTATGTCTCTCGATATATCTATGACTGTGGTGGGTAATCAATATTGAGCTTCTTCACAGCAACACTTGGGTCACTAAGTCTCTACACAAGAACAATTCAAATGCTAAGCCATATATCTTATCTCAAAACAATATCAAAATAAATAAATATTGGACAGTAATTTGTGGATAGTTGAATTATTGACTACCTCATCTCTTTCTCCTATGCTTGGGATGAATGATAAATGAAATGGGCTCCATCGTGGGCTAGAGGGACTCTTAGAAAAATGGTGAGGTAGAGGAACAACAGGCACTCCTGAAGGGTCCTATAATAGGAAAAATAATAATACAAAATACATGTTATAAACAAGAAATACTAAAAAATAAAAAATGTGTGGACTAAAAATAAAATGCATACCATAACATGAGTTGGAACTCCTATGTTGGAGGGAGCCAAAACCATTGATGAATCAGTTGAGACCTTTTACCTGTATGGTAAAATAGAAAAGATGTTATAGTCGAGAAATACTAGATAATGCAAAAGAATGTATACACTAGATAATACAAATGCATACCGAAGCCTCAGCTGGATCTCATGTGCTAGGCAAGGGATCCCTAGGAAGTGGAAAAGGGAGCTGTAATAGGTAAATGAGAATTCACATGAAAGTTAATAACCCAAATTTGTTGACAATCAAGTTATAAAATTATAATTGCATGTACTCGACTCTAAACAAAAATGTTTAACATGTATATAGAACAAATACATACCATAATCTTAGATGGCTCTAATATACTCATATGAGGATTCACCTCATCTGAGGTAGCTATGACCAATTCTTGTATGAAAATTCATAGTAAATGACATACTAATAGAGGAACATGATTTCTAAAATATTTTTAACAAGCAAGAATGAGATTGAAAGTAAATATGAAAACACGTTACATCCTCCCTCTCCTGAACATCAATAGTGTCTGGTGCATTCATTAGTTTAGTGAAACCCAATTGATTCTACATGTATACAATAAACAAGTGAAGCACATTCATCAATATAAACTACATTGAAATGTCCATAATACATTTTAACAAATATACTTAAATTGGTCTTAATTACCTTTTTTGTTTTAGTGTCCCCGATGATTTATTCCTCTTTCCTAATGACCTCAAGATTGGTGGGGTAGACCAAAAAAAACAAAATTAACATAAGAGAAATAATATGATACCACATGGGTTCAATTAAAACTATAAAAAGAGGTGTGCAAAGTATGATACCACATAGCTCTGTAATCCAAAGTCAATGGCAGAATGGGTGACATCATCAATCTCAGAAATATGAGCCCATGACAAGCCCTATAAACACCAAATAAATATAAGAAATAGTTTACAATCAAGATTATGATTCACTTGAATTCCACAAATGCTTATGCTCCACAACTCTATTATCACAAGTTTATAAACAAATTTTACGAGCCATTATTACAATATAAAAAATTTCTCTTCTTTCACACACAAGACTATTCTTTAACAAATTTGTAGTCACAGTTAGAGAAGGATGGTTTGGATTGTATTCATGGAGGTCAGAGGTTAGGACCACTTTTGCAGCAGGTAATATGACTGTTGTAGCCTGATAGCGAGTATGTTTTAGTGTGTTTACCCTTAGCATGGGGAGATTTGGAGTTCTTTTAGGTTGAGAGTAGGTGGTATGGGCAGTGATGAAAATATTTGGGGTGCTTATGAACCTAGGGTGTAGAGGGGTTCTTATCTTTGGTGAAGATATAGACTAGTATATGGGGATTGTCCTAGTATGACAGTGAAATGCTAGAGAGTAGAATTTACTAAACTAACAAGTGAAGGTGCTTTGAGCGATAGGATAAGGACCATGTGATAAGTTGAGGGGTTCTTGGGGTGTCTTAGAAGTTATATGTTGGGAGTCTTCAGAAATCCATGGAGGTGTATTGAAGGATTGAGGACATTCACAATCAGTGAACAATCATAGATTATATTCATGATTTTGAACAAGAAATAAGAGTAAAAGAATGATAGTTGGATGTTCCAGATGATGTTCAAGGTTGATTCAGAAGCCAATAAGTGATTGGTTGGGGTATGCGTCTATGTATGAGTTCAACATTGGTTGAATTGAGTCCAAGGATGGAGGATGGGAGTTCAAAGCAGTTTGAGTCATGATGGTTGGACAAGGAAATGAACTCGTTCAAAAGTATGATGTCTAGGTTACCAAAAGCCAAGGATCTTTGTTGAAGCCTTTTTGTTCAACCTAATTCCTTGAGGGAGTACCATCCTTTTATGAATTCCTTGAGTTGAATTATATTAGAACAATTTATTTGACCATAAAGAAATAGCAAAGAAATATACACTAATACACCAACACATCAAATCAACAATACAATATGATATAGAGCACCAAGGGAGAAACAAGGAAGACAGTGTCAGCTAGAAGACCTTAGAAGGGGAAGACTAAAAAAAGACCATCAAAGTTCATTTTTGGATGTAATGAGATAAATAAAATCCATTTCACAAGTTTACATGGCCTAAGGGTCACTTTATGTAATGAGATGCTATATAATGCCTTATTGGCACAATTGGTCTATAAGGTCAATTTGGGGGTTCAAGGATTAAAAGGTGTTAAATATTGATGTAATGCTCATATATGGTGTAACAAGGTCATTGTGATCTTAAAATGATGTAGTAGAAGTAAAAAAGGTAATAATTGCAACAAAGATACAAGAATAATGTAAAATTGTCAAAAGTTGATAATCTGGCCTAAAGGGCCAAAGTCATTAAGATATGATATTTTGAAAACAACGTATTATTCTATTTTATGAATATTTATAAACTATTACCAGGTATTCGAGCTACCCATCCACATCTACTAGAATGAGCATTCCTTGGTGTGCATATTATTCATGTATCAATTTAGATTCTTCTATACATAAAAATTTATTTACTTTTAACAAATTTAGGTAATTAATTAAAATAATATGTCAAAACACAAATTTAAACAAACCCGTGTCAACTCTATACCATACACCATTGTCAATAGATCATATGTGAGGGCCATATCCTTAGTAGTGGACGCCTGATATCTTCTCCAATAATGTACACATGAATGCTATGTCAAACCATCCGCACTCACCTGACTATCTACCCCATCACATATACCATTACAACTAATGCAAATATGCTCAGTAGGCTGGGCTGACCCTACAACTGTATCTAATGATAATGGAGCTAGCATGGGATGAGATGATCCTAATAGTGCATCTGATGATGATGGAGATGGCGTGGGATGGGATGATCCTAATGGAACATCTGATGAAGATAGAGTTGGCGCAGGCACTGATCCATCCTCTCCTCCAACTAACTGAGTGCCATGCTGGATAATGACATCAATCAATGATGCAGCTGCATGAAGAGTCTATATATCCATAGACTCCTTCACCACTACTGGGACCACAACATGAATGAGGGGTTTTCTCGCAGTACACCTCCTCTCTTGTGGTAGGGTAATCATATGTGCCCTAGGTCTATCTTGTGCAAAGCATCTGCCTCTACCCTGGAACTCATGAAAGTCAAAGTAATTTGGCTTCTCACCGAGGATAAACTCACTGTATAGATTCCTCAAAAAATATAAAGGCACCTCATTATTATTACAAGGTGGTTGGTCAAATACCATGTACCACCTATCCTAAAAAGATAATTTCATCCCCCTATGAGCACACCAATGTATAGGAAACTGTTTTGTATTATCTTGTAGGGAGGTGTTAGTATTAGGATCGGTAAAAAGGGCACATATGTCACATTTTTGTATGGACTTTCTTTTCACATCCTCATATGATAAACCATCAACATAATATATCTATCCCTTCATGAACCTCATTTTGTCACCTCCTGAGACACCTCATTTGCACAATTGGACATTTGTTCTAATGTAGTGATGAGGGTAGAGTGATACTGAAGACCGGAAGCCTTCAACCTATTGACTAATATATTAATTTGTGCACTATTTTGGTTAAGGCGTTGCATGAGGTTCTCTTGTGTTCCATTTACATGAACTAATGGAAAATATGGAGGGTCTACGGGTGGCAATGGTTGTGGACGAGGAGAATTTTGAGGAGGGTTTACGGGTGGCGATGGTGGTGGATGAGGAGAATTTTGAGGAGGGTTTACGGGGGGTGGTCTTTCATTTCTTTTTCCTCTTCTTGGGTTGTTTGATGAATCTGATATGAAATTAATAAAAGAAAACAAAAAATCAATATCATAACCTAATTTGATTACAAATGCAAAGAAAACAACAACAAAACAACAAAAACAATAAAATATACCTTTGTTATGAGACACCATTGCTTGAAAATGTCAAAATTGTAGAAGAAATGTTGTTTTCTTCAAAGCACGATCGGGTTTTGATTCTTTTTTGCCCTCCTTCACTCTGCTGCTCCACGGTTTAGGCATTAGAAATGGCCTAAGCCACGGGCTTTCCAAAATATATTATGTTTCTAATAACTCGGTCAAGTTATTAGAAACGTTTAAGAACCCGATCGAGTTCTGAGATGGATAGAGTTTTTTAATAACATTTTCTAGGTTTGGTTACCAAGCCTAGAAAAATTTTGAATTTTCAATAACCCGATCAGGTTATATGAAATTTAAATTTTTTTTAAACATGTGTCTACGTTTTTGACTCACAACTTGGTGCACATACCCCAATATTGCTTCATAGTCATTTTTAAGTCCACCAAGCTCCTTAGGCCATCAATATGCATTATGTTAACATAATTTTCCATATTTGGTATGATTCAAGTTCCACAATTAAAATTATCAATACAAAGTTGAACATGTTGAGATACTTCTAATGAAGGATTACTCTTTTCAAATTGTTCCTTTATTTCAAACTTGAATTGACAAGTTTCTACATTTTATTTAGTGATGAAATTAGAATGGTAACAATTTATCTTTCCTTCCTTATTAATTTTGGTTATATATATATATGAACTAGAAAACTAGTTTATTTCTCACCCTAAATTCATCACATGCATATACACAACTATCATAATCACCCTCACACAAAAATTCAATTAGCTACTTGCTTGGGCACACACTTTTTTTAAAATATAGGGTTTACCAAAAAGTTTAGGGATAGATACCTTACCCTCAAGTGGAGGGTAACCATACATATCATGATTATTATCTCAAAAGGACAACCAATCCAACTAAAGGCAAATTCATAAACTATCATTGTTGCCACGTGATGCAACAACACAAATTTTTGCCCACTTAAGTTCCAAATTTTCTTTACTTGATGTTGTAGTCACTTCAATATGGCGTGTACATCCTTTACATTACAAGATGAACTAACACACGTTGCATCCATCTCCTTACTATTTATAGTAGCCATTTAATTGGGCTACCAAAAATTACATTTAAGAAATTTTATTATGTAATCACTCATTCTTTCAAAGAAATCAATGTGTTCATGCTCTTGTCCATGATAGACTTACAAGATTCAAGTCCCACTTTCAACTCAAACCAATTTCATAGGCTTCAAGGAGCATATTTATGTAACAGATAAATCGAGTCTGAAATCAATTGGAACTTTGTAAAAAAAAAACTAGTGGCTAAAGTCCTATTTAGATTCTCTCTCCTATCTTTTTATATTTACCATTTCTTGGACAAGAGTGGGATGGTCTAGATTTATTGCATAATTCTCATCAATGCTAGTCATGGGGTATTTCTAAGAAGTAAAATATCATTGTAGAAAACTATCAATTCATCTCCTTGCCTTCCCACAAGAAGAACCAAAAAATAATCTCACCCAAATATCTTCATCTTCAAACAAAATTAGTTCTACAAGTTCTGTAAATGCATCAAGTGTCACCTTCACAAGTGTCATGTTCATTAAATCTTGGCATTTGGTTCAAGACCCTAGTTGTCATGGTTTTCATTTTATAGTTGACCTAAAAGAGGTCTAGTTTCTTTTAGGCAATGTCAAGGGGAACGTTGGGATATTGAACCATATAACCTTTTATAACAATATGTAGAGAATTGGATTTTATTTTGGACTCAAGCATCTTGATCTAATTTTCAATTTCTCCCTTTTTGCGTATAATTGTATCCTTTTTTTGCATGCATTCTTGTAGGATTATACATGGGTTTGCATAAGATGCATGAGTACATGTTGAATAGATTGAAGAGACATATAATCATAAGTCTCATAGCCATGTTCATCACTATAGCACCTAGATTTATAAAAATAAGAGGGTTTATATGGAGGAGAAAATCTAGATAGGTCACTATTTAACCAAGAATTCATGATTAGATAATGAGTAGAACTAGCCTAATATAGCTCTTTTAGATAATCATGGGAAAATTTTACCTAGAAATTGGTCTTGAAAAATGATATTACTGCCTATTATTATGAAGTTAGACATATGCATTTATGGATTTCCATCGAGATTTAAATTTTCAAAGCAATCTAAAATCTTATGGATAAAAAAGTATCAAGGATTTGTAAGGATTGTAGTGTCACAAATTGTACCTTGTGCATTTATGACAACTATGCATTAGGCCCAATATATTTATGATAAAATTTATGATCAAGATTTTAAAATTCTAAAATTATGGATCTCAAAGGTGAAGTGTTAGCAAACCCTAGTCCAAATTTGAGATCAATTTGGTTAGACGGGAGTGCGGTACACAAACATCCCAAAAAGATTTTGAATTCAAATTAGAATATTTTGCATCAAGTTTCTTTTAAGACGTGCCCCTTTGCTTGGACACATTTGAAGCAGATAATCCCTCCCATTCTAAGAAAAAAAACTCCTCATTCTTCATTCATTTCATGGGGAATCACTCTTGGATGTTTTTCTCTCACTCTCCTGGAAAAAATATATCAAAATATACACATGATATATCAGCATCCAAATCTTCTCTCCTGTACAATAAAACTATTTTTCAAATAGAGGGGTCTTTGCTACATAATTATCTTCTTCGCTCTTATCTCTTGTATCTACAGACACCTAAAAATGGTTCGAGCCTGCTGGTCTATGTGTTTTAACATTTTTAGCATTACAATTGAAACGTTGTTTTGCAACCTAATTATTCCTCTATGTTGCGCATATGATCTTTATTATATGGTGACATTGTGTCTTTCGTCGATGATTGAATATTGCAAAATTGTTCAATTATTTACTAACAATTCTACTCTCTTTACCAAATTGATCATTTTACAAATCATTTCCGATCAACCCTAAACCGATCCTATTCGATCCTATTCAATCCTAAACTAGTCCTATTCAATCCTAAACCATTCTAAACCTTCCTAATTCAATTCAAACCCATTCTATTCTATTCCTATCCACTTGCAGAATTGTTTGGACTCATTCTGACCATTCTGGGGCATTGTCCAAGATCATCGATGCCTGATTAACCCAATTTTAAAACTGATCAAAACCCTATTTCAATTCGATCAATCTTATCATCATTTCAGGAGCATTTTCCAAGTTCATCGATGCTTCGTATCTGCTTAATCAGCAATGTGATAACATTGTCAAAGATCATCGGTGTTATCGCTATCAATCTATCAATATCAATTCAATAGTGTTGTCCACATTTGTCAATACTATTTCTAATCATTATCATTTTAGGAACATTTTCCAAGATCATCGATGTTTCCCCATTTCAATTTCAATCCTATGACACCATCAAAGTTCATTGACACTTTTCAATCATTTCCAATCATCATTACGTGGGCACATTGTCAAAGTTCATCGATGCCTCGTGATTTCCTAAAATATTCCAGAACCCTTAGAATTGATCCTAAACCTTATCAACATTATCAAAATCATTTCAATTAGACATCAACACCTTCAATTCGACATCAACACCTTCAATTCGACCGATAAATAACTAATTTCCCTCTTAGGATGAATAACCCATAGTTTATCCCTAGGTCCTAATTGAATAAATAAATAAAATTTATTTATTCCCTTATTCCCTAAGTCTCCAACAATTAATTAATTTTTTTTAATTAATTGGCTAATTTAAATTTATGAGATTTTTATAATTTCATAAATCTAATTATTGATTTTGAGGAATATTGAGGATATTGAATTATTAAATGGCTTAATGATTCCTAATCCTGCCTAATTGCCATATCCCTTAATTGAGGATTCACATCCCTATTAAGGTGCTTCATGAATATTCTCAATATCTCCTTATTTGATCTCCCCTATATCATGCTTCCTAACATCTCACCAACCAAAATATGCATTTATGCATTGATTTTGTGCAATCTCACCTAAATGACTCTCATCTTCTATAAATTGAGAGGCATTTCATTCTTTCAAGGTTAGATCACTCTCTCCTAGGATTCTTACTTGCAAACTTGGCTTTTGTATCTTTGTGCAATTGTGTTATTGTCAAAGAGCAACATGAAATCTGGTTATGGAGAAGAAAGGAGGACATGGGAGCTACATTTGAAGGGAGTTCTTAGTGTTTTTATGCTTTGTATTTGTGAACTCTTGTTTTGAATGGATTTCATGATAGATTAGATATGTTAGCATATTATTTAGGGTTTGTGATCTCCTAAATATGCTAATATACCTTTTTCTGGTCTTACAGTATCTATTACATTTGTAATATTATCTTGTTTTATTAAATCTCTAAATGCATGTATTGTCTATTTGCATTTAATCAATTTATCATTTTATCTTAATAGGGGGTTTCCTCCTTTAAGTAGTGTTTGTATCTATTATGTAATTGGTTATGTTTTAATATGCAATCTATCTATTTGGTTGTCTATGGAGGCAGAAACACCAAAATAGGAGTTTGAATGAGGCAAATCCCTATACAACACAAACATTTTTCATTGTCTTTATGTATGTAGATGACACACAGTTGTATGCGTGGAAATGGGTTTCTGCTTGCAAGCTGCAAAACACACACTCTTCAATGAGTCTTTATGTGGTTAGCTGGTTAGAAAATGTGAAATCAAAATGCAGTAAACTAGACTAAACTAACTGATGCCGACCCATTGCCTTCTAGTGGGAAGGAGTATGAGTTTGCTCTTAGGTCATCGTAAACTCAGTGACTACACATTGTTCTAAATAAAGGATTTTTTAAAAAACTATTTGCAAATGATCTAAATGATTATGCAGATGCAATTTATGGTTAATCCAAAGCTAATTAGAGATTCATTTTAAAGCACCAAATCAAAATGTTTTGATATATTTTAAAACACCAAATCAAAATGTGCTCTAAGATTATCAAGTTTACATGCTTAAACAAACTAAACAGAGCTAAGTAAATAAAAGCTAAAATGCAAAAATGCTTGAATACTTGAAAACAAAATGCAATATAATATCGATAGCAAAAATTAGGATCCTTTGTGAAGGAAAAGAGCTTCTCTTTTATAGAAAATCTCTCCCAAATCGACGACCAAGATTAGAGGAAATGAGTGGCTCAAATTCGATTTGAGGAAGCACAATCCATGTGCAAGCAATTTGGTTTGTCAAAAGATTCAGTCTTTTCGAAAACTTCCAAATTGATTTTCAGTTAACAACTTTGTTTCCAGAATGATAAATAGTGGAGAATCAGTTAACTGAGTGGAACTTGATTTTTTCCAATTTGATAATTAGTTAACTGGATTTGATGATGTCATATACATTTTTAAAGATTTAATTGATTTTAAATGCACATTTTGTTTTTATTAATTAATTTAATTCCCTTTTTTATTTAATTGACAAATTTGTAATTTTATTTAATTAATATATCAGAAATATCAATTAAATAATTAACATAATGTTTATTTTCCAATGGATTACATTTTTAGGAATTAATTAATTAATCATGTAAGATGATCGATTAGGACCTAGGGTTTAGGTCATATCAGTTTGAATTTGATAGATTGAGGAATTGCCTATTTGATTTAGGACTTGGGGTTTATCAAGATTAGGGTTTCTTGATTGATTGTTGTGATCGGGGGTCTAGGGTTTAGATGACCATTTTTATGTGATTACACTTGCCCCTCTTTGAATTGATGTGTGATCAACGCATTGATTTGAAGACCTATTAGTGAGAAGACCCAGAACAATTTGATTTGAAGCGATGAAACCATTCTTTTGAAGAAGAAGACCGAATTTGAGCTTGATTGGATGAAGATCGATCAAAATATAAAAATAGAATACTCAGTTTGATTTGAAGCGATGAAACTGAACATCTGTCAAGAACCCTTAAACCTTTTGATTGGTTTGAACGAATAACCAGTTTGATTTGAAGAGATGAAATTGATTACCATTAATAGATTTGATTAGCAAGAAAATTGACTTGATTTGAAGTGATGAAGCCAATTTGATCAATGTATCTAGTTTCAATAATGAATAGCCTATATAAGACCGATCTTGTCTAGTTTCGAGTGTATTCACCACTGTATAAGACCATTGATTAGGTTGCCTTTGATTTAAGATGATTTGAACTTGATTTTATGTGATGAAGCTAAGATGCCCCAAGCAATGGGGTATTTGATTGAGGATGTGATCACTGGAATGTTGATGTCCTCATCCTGCCCCCTTGGGAGCAAAATCAAAATATTTCTAGGTGCCCCAATGATGAGAAGCAATTTGATTGATAACATGATGCAAGAAGAAGCTAATCTGTTTAGAAATAGGTCCCAAGTGGTTAGGACCAAATCTGTACTTGATGGGAGGTCATGTTTGACCGAGATTGACCAAAAGTAAGATAGGAGGATTGATTAGAAGAAAAGCATGAGATATTTCCATTGATTGTGCAAGTGGTCAGCTACAGTTGATTGAAAAAGTCAAATATAAAAAATGGCAAGTAAAATAATTTCATATTTTGATTTTGATCCTGAAAATGGAATTAGGACAGTCAAATTTGCCAAGGGTGTCATTTTCATGTCAATTAACACACAAATGACCACTTGGCAAAATGAAGATTGATCGATAAGAACCTCAGATCCTTCACATTGGAGGAAGATATCGATATTATGCATATTTCAACACCATGTACATGAATTCAACCTAAGGTGTAGTCACTGAACCTTTAGCATAGAAAATTTTCATCATTGAGCATTTTTGGAACATCAAAGTTGATACAATCCTTACTAGTGCCACTGCAACCATAAGAATATGAATATGACTTTCATCGGATAAGATATGGGAAACTATCATAAGCATTAGGGCACAAAATCCAAGATGACCCGAATATTGTTTCTAGTTGATGTTGCAAGAGTACACCAGTATCAAGGCATTCAAAGCCAAGATAACCATGAGTGCAATCTTGCGTAAACAAGCAGAGAAATAAAAGTCAAGGAGATAGTTTTGACCTCACCTTGGCGTGCAAGTAAACAAGATCAAGGGATGTGAGGTTTTTTTGCCTTAATGCAGGAGCTCTTATCACATACACCCAGTTTATTTGATATTGTAGGATCATCAGGACGACAACAACAAGCAGTAGACAAAGAAAATATTAACAAAAAATCAATGAGAACAAACAACATACAAAGAGAAGTTCAGCATACTTTAGCTAGTTTCAAAGTTTTCAGATGTGTATATGTATGAGGTGTTGAGAAACATCGTCCTGCTTGTGAGTGTGATGTGTTTGATTATTATCAATCTGTTGTTTATGTTTGCAGTATCCAATGTGTGTTAATAAACACAAATGCATCCAAGGATAGTGTTAAGAAACACTTTTGATTAGGGTGTTGAGAAACACATGTTGCGTCAATAGCGAGATGTCTTTCAGAAATGAAAAGATTACTGACTCTGGTGTAATCCAAAGATACGATCAAATTTGGGGACCCATGCCCCATGGTAACAAACATCGATTGAAGATAACTAACTTGACTCATATTACGAGGACAAATCTGATTTGATTTCCCCCAGACTATGACTCTGGATTAGTTTCAAGCCAGGAGGGTTCTTAGAAGAACCAGAGTGTTCATTCTCAAGCAGGATCACTTTGGTTTTCCCCCAATGTCTAGAAAGGTGTAGGACATTGCAAATGGATTAGAAAGTTGATGGATAAGGAAAATAGACAATGGTGGATGAAGAGGGTGAATGCAACCCTCAAGGACAGACTCCTCAAGATTATCCAAGCTAGGGAAAAAAGAATATAGCAATGTAGGTTCATGGAGCGGTGTTGGATAACATATAGGATAATGACTTGATATCATGAAAAGCATGTAGTAAAAAAGAATGGACATGTCAGGAGACTTCCAAGAAGTTGTTTTTCAATTTTGATCAAGACCAAGGGGTCAATTTTGGATAGGATATAGCTATGATAGTGCAATTAGGATATGGGATGATGAAGGGTATGAATGGATGTTTTGGGAGTAGTACAAAGGATGTTTAGGGATAGGAAGGATATGCTTGGGATAAGAAAGATCGTGATAGGGTATCATGGATGAGACAAAGTGAATAAGTTGATGGAAAGGATAATGAATGTCAAGATACATGATGCTCATGGATAGGCTCAACCTTTAAATTTCAAGCATGAATTTCTAGTTTTGATTGTGTATATTTTTTAGCATCAACGTTTCAGATCACACTATGTGATCCATCATCAGGATGTAAGAGCAAAGAGCATGAAGGATATGTAACAATATTGTCAAGTTCACTAGAAGGAACATGGATGCTCAAGGGCTAGCTGGATGTAAGATATGATGGATAAGATGACATGGAAGGAACTTGACCCCAAGTGAAGAGTGCAAGTAGGAGGAATTACGCATGATGCCTATTTTCCAGGTTTTCATCATGGTACTTTATCCAAGGCACCACAAGAAGTGGTTTTCATCATAGAACGTATTGATTTATCTTTACTTTTGCTACCAAGGTGCTTGTTTACCAGGTTTTCACCAAGGCACTTTTTTCTTTATTTCTATTTTTGTACTTTTGATTTTATGGAGGAAATTAAGCTTCTTTCTCTTTGGATAGTGTTTCTTTGAAAGATATGATATGATGGGCCAAGGCCACTAAAAGTATGCTCAAAGATGCTGATAGGGTGATGATAGGGAAGAATGATATGGGGGATAAGGGAGATGATATCCAAGGATTTATGTGATCGATTGGATAAGAGGAATGGAAGGATATGTGATGGATGGGTAGCAGGTAGGTGCAGGATATTAGATAGGATATTGAAGGGTTTGTGTAGAGGTAGATGGAAATGGTGATAAGATCAACATTGAAACACACCTTGAAGGGTAGTGGGAAAATGGAGGAAAAATGGATGGAATAGCTTGAGGCTTTGATGTATAAGTGGATATGGATCTTGGTACACAAGGACCCAAGATGGATGGAGAAGAGGGTGAAGTATTCAAGTCAATGGATTTTGGGACATGAGGACCCAAAATAGAGTTAGAAGATGGGAGATGTTTAGATGGAGATGAAGTGGAAGACTTTGGAAGCTTGGGTGCCAACTTTAACTTTTCCTTTTTGTTCAAGTCTTTTAAGAGAGACTTGGAAATCCACATAACTTTTGATTTTATTTTTGTATCCAAGTCCGTTAGAAGGGACTTGATAATCCACATAGTTTTTTTATTTTCCTTTGCTTTTGGATGATTTAGAACAAAATTCTCCCATGATGGATTTCGGAACCCATATTTTCTTTGATTTTATTATTTGCTTAGTGGAACCCTTGTGGTCTCTTGAATATTTCCTTTTTCTTTGTAGTCACATGTCGATTAGATTGGACATAGTGATCTTCATATGTAAGTGGATTCTTATATTTGTGAATTTTTTGTTGTACATCCAAATTACTTCCAAAAGACTGGGGGAGTGTAGATGAATATGACCGATATGGATGTTAGAAACACTAAAGAGGAAGGGGGGGGGGGGNATTTTTTGTTGTACATCCAAATTACTTCCAAAAGACTGGGGGAGTGTAGATGAATATGACCGATATGGATGTTAGAAACACTAAAGAGGAAGGGGGGGGGGTGAATCAGTTTTTGTCAATTATCTTTATTTCAGCAACTTGAAACTTAAATCAAATAGATAACAAATGAAATATAACACCATAACACATAGCACAAGATATGTTTGCGGGGAAACCTTGATCTTTATTTCAACAACTTGAAACTTAAATCAAATAGATAAAAAATGAAATATAACACCATAACACATAACACAAGATATGTTTACGAGGAAACCTTGATCAGAGGAAAACCCTGGTGGGCTTTAGTACCCACAAATGATTGTACTAGTCTTATGAACTTGTTAGAGTTCCTTTCCCCTGTTAGGAATAGCCTTTAAAATGCAAGTACAATGACCCTGTTAGGAGTCTTTACAAAACCCTGGTTAAGGTGAATGGCTCACTTCCCAATAGGATGAAGGCTACAGCCATCAGGTAATTGATATATACTATATCAAAATATTAACTGTTATAATGACATCGTTGTTTGATCAGTTCCTTTTATGCTCTGATGCTTTAATCTCTTGGAGAATTCTACTTCATAATGATTTTCTCATTTTGATCTTCTGGATATATTCTCTTCTTTTTTTCCACTCTTACACTTAATACAAAATTGCATGTCTAAGTATATATACATGCCTGAATAGACGTGATGAAAAACAAGACCTTAGTCGGCCCAAAAACAACATACATAACGCTTACAAAAAAATTGGCTTGAGCGTGTTTACATGAGTTTTAAAGAAACAATTAAAAACATATTACAATAGGTGCATGGCCATTACAAAATAAAATATTATACGCTAATCCAAAATTTGAGGTCATCTTTATACTCTATTTTCTGAACTGCTAGTGGCACTTAATCTTGTTGTAACTTCTCTGTACTGTCATACCGTACAATACGTGTATAGACTAAGCTTAATGACATATCATAAAGCTTAAGTATGGAGGCACATAGTCTGATTTGATTATACACACATGAGCTAGTGTTCTGATCAATTGCATATCTCTGTTCTGTTCTGTCTTCTATACTTCGCCAATTTTATCTTCCAAGTTTACTAGACAAAATTTTATATGAATTTGTTGCCATAATGAAAAAAAAAAATTAGTCATATACACCTTGAGTTTCAACTTGCCAACAATCTCCCCCTTTGTTATTAATGGCAACAAAGGAATGTGGCCAAGTTGCTTAAACTTTGACTTGACAACAAAAAACTGTACAACATAACTTTGGCTATATATATTATACTCCTTATATACACTACTCCCCCTTTGACATTAATGACAAAGGTGCCAAAAATGAAATACCTAAGTACTTACTCTGAGTACACATCTGGGTAAGCAATTCGAAGATTCTTGATCTCTTGCTGCCAAAATGCCTTCAGTACATCAACAGTCTGAAGATGGGTGCATAATGCATATGTGAGGTTCTCCATTTTTGTTAGATCCATGCAGGGGCCTTGATCATATGTGACAATGGTTGTATCTATCAGTTTGATGTTCTCATTCAATACAGCTAAGGAGGGCGCAAGTGGATTTCTTAGTTGGGTCTGCCTGGTCCTTATCTTGCTGATCTCTATCTTAGCTTTTTCAATCTTTTCTATCTGCCCTTGATAGATGTTGTTGCAGATATTGATGTCTTGGGAGGATATTTCAACTGATTTCCTTATATTTTCAACCAAGATTTCTACTTCCTCAATCTTCTTGATGTGCTCAGAAGTGAATTTTCCTTTGTCCATACAGTTAGCTATTACTTTCCTGCCTTTTGCTACTAACTCTTTCAGAATTGTTTGGCCAATTTTCAATGAGTTAAGATCTAATTGGAAGTTCTTTATCAGTTCATCCAATATTTCCCCTTTGTACTTCTCCTCTGCATTTTTAGTAGCTGAATCTACTAAACTTGTGAAATTTGCTTTGAAGCAAGTTCGAATGCTGTCAACATCATCCACTGACTGAATATTTACCAATTTATTCTCTGTTGGCACTAGATTATTCAGAATGTTTATTGATTCTAGAAAGAGAGGATTTATCATAACTTGTTTCTCTTTGGCTTTCCCCATGGCTAATACATTGATTTTAATCAAGTCTTCTTCTCCCCAAGCATCTAGGTTTGCTGAGTCAGGGGTCAAGCTTGCCAACAATGATACTGATGGTTTGATAGATGTAGTGAATATAGCATTTTGACTATCCATATATTCACTTTTCACTGGGATCTCCATTAGGTTCATCCCTTCTCTCTTCACCTTGTCTTGTTTTTTCTCCTCCATGAACTTGTTCTTGCTGTAAAGAAGTATTATCAGTGCATACCTTCTCAGTTTCTTCAGTACTTACTAATGCTTCCTCAAACTTATTTAAGTCATTTTCTAAGGATGACGTGGTGATCTCAACATCATTTATCACAATGGTTTCATATGAATCCTTGACTGTATCAGAGGGTGATGTAATTTTGGGTGCTAAATCCCGTGGACCTGTCATAGGAACATTAAGAATCTCTGGTTCTTTGTCTTGTTTGGGGGGGACTGGAGTCACTTTAGTTGTAGGTACCGTTGATGGATACATGTGTCTATCCAAAAACACTTGATAAAATGCTCTTTCAGTCTCTTTTCCAACTAACTCATGCTCTTTGTTCATAATGTGAAGAGTTCTTGTTTTGGTTCTTAGATGAGGTTTTACCAAATCTAACAGAATTGCCTTCTCATCATGTGAGCAAATAGGGAGAAGACTGTCTAATGTTTCTTCTCTAATCCTCATATCTTCCTATATTGCTTGTATTTTTAATAGGTCTAGTATGTTCCATACTTTGTCTGGAATGACTGTCTTGAGTTCCAATACTGACCTTTTAAACTTGATCATATGAGCTTGATAATCATAGAATGAATTTCTAATTTATCTATCTCTTGGTACTTGTCATAAACATTTGAAATTGAATCCAGTCTTCCTTCATTAATGATTTTGTTCCTTAAGAATGTCAGACTAGGTCTGAATCCTACCTCATGAGGGGCTTGAGTGTTCTTTAGTTTTCTCTGTGTTGTCCTTGAAGATGGGTGACCTGTGGGAACTTGCTTCCTTCTTCTAGTCAGTTTGCTTGGTACTTAAGGTGGAGAGGATTACGGGTCAATAGTAGTTGAGGGCGCAAATGTACCTTCATCAGACTTCTTCTTTTTCTTCTTGTGGATATCATCTGATTTCTCTAACTTGAATTATGCAGGTGTTTGTTTAAGATCTCTTGCAATCTTAGCTTCCCTAGCTTTATCTAGGTCTTCTTGTGTGACCCCATGAAATTTTAGGATGTTAGATGTAATCCTTGATGCCTTCCTTTTATTATCGGCACTGTATAAGATAGAATCAAATTGATTTGTCTTCTCTTTGTATGTGCCCCATCTAGGCTCTTTTGGATCTTTAGGCGCAGACAAAAGAACTTGTGCATATCCTTCCAACACATGTTCTTTAACTTCATAACCAAGTGGGTAGATCCATTTGGTTCTTGGCTCAACTGATTCCATACAAGTACAGTCAGTTTTCACCATGAAGCATATGGTGTCCTTGTACTTTTCAACTATCATTTCTGGTATTCTGAACCTCTTCTACATCTTGATCCTAAATGTCTTGATCTCCATATCCATAGAGTTCTTTACACTGCTTTCTGATGTAGCTTTTAATGAAATTTGTGACATAGTAGGTTTGCTCCTGTCTAGGTAAAATTAGAGACTTTACCAACAATGTGGAAGTATAGGTAGATAATCAAAGAGCCAAATCTGAATACTTTGCTCTTGTCATGCTTGATAGATCTAATGTTCTCAATTAGTTGTGCGCGCAACATCTCACAAAGATTATACTATGTGTTATCTCTTGCCATCCTTATTGATGCCATAACTGTAGTTGTGGATACACAATTCAGTTTGCTTATGTGCTGAAACTTGTAACCAAGTATCATGGTGAGGAGTTTGATGTCTTCTTCCATAATGGGATCAACAGCCATCCCGCGCCTATCACTCCTAGACAAGCAAGCCTACTCAACATGTTTCTTTACATCCTTTCCAGTAGGAAGAACAGGTCCAACCTTGGAGAGTCCAATCATCTCATGAATGAGATTAGTAGTAATGCAGACATAAAATTCACCAATCTAATACAGATAATCATGAATCCTACTGAGTATAATTTTAACCCATTCTGGTTCATAGAACTCATGCGCATTTGTATACTAAAAAATAGGGTTATGAGTGAGATGCGAGTATTCATCCTTGAATGATTAATCCAGTTTCATGATTGATGCCATGAGCATTGTTATGTTGTTGTCACCAACAGACTCCTTCTTATAGTAAATGTAAGCACGTATGTCTTCAACATGCACGACTCCTAGCGGAGTCTTGGAGAATGCCCCTTCTACATCATCTAGCACATACTTGAATGGATGCTTCTTAAACACATATCTCTTTTTCTTAGAGATGTCAAACACTATAGGAGTAGCCATTACTTACTTGTAACTTGCTTAAGTAGGGTTTCACAGAGATTTTGAAATGACGCGTCCACTAGGGTTCCGTTTCAACTTCGATTCACCTTGCTAACCAACCAACAGTTATCTTTTGATGCTTTGACGCTTAATTCTCATGTGTTATTCGAATGCTTCAATCTCAAATGTAAAAATGAAGATAGAATATTTTTCACTAACTTATAAAGAGTTTCTGCATTTAATGCTTCATGCCATAATGCGATTTACACTAAAAATTTCAATCTATGTTCTTGTCGAAGTACAAGCTATGCATCCATGCATACTTCCTCAATTCATCATCAATCACATGAATCTATAGGTGAGTATACCAGCCACATAGGGATTTAGAGTTAGAATATCTCCCCATAAGACCTGTTAGTAATAACTGAGAGGGGGGGGGGGTGTGAATCAATGGCTTCAAAATTTATCCTTCAAACTTAACCACCAATCAATAAATCTCAGATTATTATGTCCCTACAAGATGCATGCCATGAAATACTACTAATGATTAACTATCTGTCAGTTTTCTCTGTCAATCCTTATTCTTTCTTGATTACCGATAAGCAGTATAACTATTTACTGAAACTCAGTAAATAAGGAGAGTATACCGATCAATCCAGAGTTAGCTATGTAAGATGCAAAAGAGTAAAGAAATAAATCATACACACATAACATATGAATTTTAATGTGGAAACCCTATTAAGGGAATAAACCACTGGGACCGGCACCCCAAATTTTCACTCTTCTGAAGTGAGCCCTGTTAGGAGCCAACCCTGTTAAAGGTTAAAAACACACTATTAAGTGCGACCTTGTTAGAGGATTTTATACATAGAGGTTGTCACTTAGTATCAGGCATCTATTGCTACCATCCTTGAATCAGCCTCCTTCTTAGACTTTCAATAGGTATCGGGCAAGTCCAATGCTACTTTCACGAATCAACCTTTTTGGCACTCCTTGAGATGTGCCTCAATATATAGAAGACTGTTAAGTCCTACTCGGTTAAGAGACTTGATGCTTTAATGGTTAAACTGAAACACTATGACAAGTTCATATTGCAACTTTGAATTGTAGATTTTCAGATCTATTTAAGTGCATTACCTCTCTAACCAATGTATCAATTCAATCCTTTGTGCTCCATACTTTCTGCTCTGTGATGTTGTGCTCACTGTTCGTTGGTGTCTATAGAATTCCTTAGCTCTTCCTTCAGCTTGTTTGATCAGGATTGCATGAAGTTGTTCTTCATCAGTTTCTCTTCAGCATCCTCTTTTTATTCACTCCCCTTAATCCCATTCGTAAATGAATTAAGCTTGTCTCTTATATATACATGATATTCATTGTTTCTTGATTCTTGATTGTTGGTGTGAAAAATAATCTAGTCAATTAGATTTAAAGCATAACTCCTGATTTGTCTTGTAGATATCTTCTTGCCAACTGTACCAATCATTTTTAAATCAATCACTTATCTCTGGTCGAATAAAACAAAGTAGACAACCAGTAAAGTCTATTTTTAGCTCTGCCAGCTAGATATTTTGTCATTTTTTGAACTCTCTGTTCTGTCGGTCACTACTGCAGTTAGTCATCAGTGACAACTAAAAATTTCATCGCTGAGACTCCAGTTAGCTTCATGATCTCCGTCTTTCGGGCATCATTGGAATTAGCTCGTCGGGAAACCTTCTGAATTTTCTCATCGGACATCACTATGGTTTTGCTTCGTCAGGCAACACTATGCTTCTGATCGTTGGGTATCACTGTGACTGTTCTTCTTTGCTTTGTCTGTCGGTGTGCACTCCATCGGTGTTGTTTGTCACTTAGTGAATACTTGACTTTTAAGCATTGCTGAAAGCATAACCTTTGTTCCTTTGATTCTCTGAAGTCTTTGGCATTATGTACATGACCGTACAAATGATATCAAGTTGACATCAATGACAATACAATACATTAACTGATTTCTTCAACTTAACATTGTCAAACATTCAATTAGTTACATGTCATCAATCTCTCCCTTTGGCATTGATGGCAACATACTATATTATCACACTATACTATTTCTAATACAATATGAAATACAACAGTTGAGATTCATCAAACTACCAATCTGTTTGTTTTGATAACCGATAAATGTCTGACCATCAGAAAGCTCTATTTTAGCTTAGATTTGATTCTTGCAGCTCTCTTTTTTCTGATGTGTTGTGTTCTTTCCTTATGTCAATTTCTCTCCCTTGACTGTTCTTTCTCTTTTGATGTCTTTTTCTCTTGTTAGCAACTCTCCCTTTGTATAATCTTTCCATACAATTTCTCTCCCTAAGGATATAATCTCTCCATGTTGGAGTAATGTGATAATGAATAATCTCTCTCCCTTTCCAGAAGGATGATGTGATAATATGGACAATTTCTCTCCCTTTGACAACAATGCCAAACAAATATCTCATAAATATCTGACATTGGTGTCAAACAATATTTTTCTTTCCATCCATAATATAGTCCTTGAATTTTTCTTATCCATCAGCAATATGCTCTGGTGCTCGGTGCTGATATATACCTGTCTGTATATAGACGTAGCTTTGAAGTTCATCTCTTTGCTTGCATCAAAATTACTGATATTCTGATGATATGTCTCCTTCTCAAGTATTCAAATGTATCCTTAGGTAGTGGCTTGGTGAATATATCAACTAATTGTTATTTGGATTGCACATACTCAAGTGTCACTAGGTGCCAACAAGAAGTTGAGTCCACTTTTTGGGCAAAAAGTGGAAGTGTTTTTCTTATTTTTCAAAATTTCTGTCAATTAATGTCAAAATTTGAGGCACTTAGAGATTGAATCTCAAAGAAAATCACTAATAGAAAATGTAGCGCTCAGAGTATATTTTTCAAATATGTAATTTATTTGAATACCCACATGGTATAAAATATATTTAGTAGGCATGTTTAAAAACCTCTTTTTCAAAATGTCTATTTCAGGACCATACCCCGCATGTGTACGACCACCCTATTTTGAAGTAAATAAATGAATTTTTCTAAATCCTTTTGGGGGAAGGTACCTAACACATCAAAGATTGGTCAAAATATTTTTGCTTTTTTTTTTAATTGAATATATTTTTTTTATTAATTTTTAATTGACTATAAAGTACATTTAAATCGATCAGATTTCCACAATCCATAAGAATTTTCAGCTTGATTTCTAGATTTTGGTTGTGTGTAATTTTTAGCATCAATGTTTCGGATCACACTCTGGATAACCGCCACCATCCTTGACCTCCCCCTCCCTCCTCGCTCTCTTCCTCCTGGTCAACCCCCCCTTCCCCCTTCC
>MU224527.1:1690095-1741430 GCA_018584345.1 Thuja plicata | reverse complement strand
AAAATCCTTTTGTAGAAGGTGGACTTAACCATTCTTTCCAAATCTCTTAACAGAGTGCACACTTAACAGTGTTGCTAAAGCTTCAAACGAAGTAGATCTTAATAGGTCTCCACTATAATACTCCTAACAGGATAGGTCATTAGAAGTGACTAATTGTAAGCCTTAACTGACCCCTTCTTATTTGCATAAAGTGAAGTTTGTAGGTAACAATCCCCACCGCAGTTTTTACTTCCTTAACAGGAGTTTTCTGCTATATCAGATCTTGTGTCATGTGTTATCTATTTTCATGAATGTTTCTATTATTGTTACATATCAAAAGAATGTATGATATGATTTCATATGCATATTGAAAGATGAACAGTTAGATAAAATAAAATTACAAACTGATGACTAAGGGTTAATGGGCTAACCAAGAAAAGTTTTAGAGGTACTGATTCACCCCTCCACTCTCAGTACATCATCTCAATATAATTCCAACACTGTGGGAAACACATATTCAGTATCTAGGAATTGAGTAACATCATTACCAATACCTGATAAGTGGAGTCTTATCCTACTTTTCCATGAAGAAAAGTTGTCTTTGTTCAACTTGGGCACATCTTGTCTATTCATCTTGTGATCTTGACTTAGGTCTTGAAACTTTCCTTTCTAAGCACACAAGCTCTGATACCAATTGTTAGTAATAACTGAGAGGGGGGGGGGGTGAATTAGTGGCATCAAAATTTATCCTTCAAACATAACCACCAATCAATAAATCTCAAATTATTATGTCCCTACAAGATGCATGCCATGAAATACTACTAATGATTAACTGTCTGTCAGTTTTCTCTATCAATCCTTATTCTTTCTTGATTACCGATAAGCAGTATAACTATTTACTGAAACTCAGTAAATAAGAATAGTATACCGATCAATCCAGAGTTAGCTATGTAAGATGCAAAATAGTAAAAAAATGAATCATAAACACATAACACATGAATTTTAACGTGGAAACCCTGTTAAGGAAAAAAAAACATTGGGACCGGTACCCCAAATTTTCACTCTTCTGAAGTGAGCCCTGTTAGGAGAAAACCTTGTTAAAGGTTACAAACACACTGTTAAGTGTGACCTTGTTAGAGGATTTTATGCATAGAGGTTGTCACTTAGTATCGGGCATCTATTGCTACCATCCTTGAATCATCCTCCTTCTTAGACTGTCAGTAGGTATCCGGCAAGTCCAATGCTACTTTCATGAATCAACCTTTTTGGCACTCCTTGAGATGTACCACAATATATAGAAGACTGTTAAGTCCTGCTCGGTTAAGGTACTTGATGCTTCAATGGTTAAACTAAAACACTATGACCTATTCATATTGCTACTTTGAATTGCAGATTTTCAAATCTATTTAAGTACATTACCTCTCTGACCAATGTATCAATTCAATCCTTTGCGCTCCATACTTTCTACTCTATGATGTTATGCTCATTGTTCGTCAGTGTCTGCAAAATTCCTTAGCTCTTCCTTCAGCCTGTTTGATCAGGATTGCATGAAGTTGTTCTTCATTAGTTTCTCTTCGGCATCCTCTTTTTATTCACTCCCCTTAATCCCATTTGTAAATGAATTAAGCTTGTCTCTTATATAGACATGATATTCATTATTTATTGATTCTTGATTCTTGATTGTTGGCGTGAAAAACAATCCAGCCAATTAGATTTAAAGCATAACTCCTGATTTGTCTCATAGATATCTTCTTGCCAACTATATAAATCATTTGTAAATCAATAACTTATCTCTGGTCAAATAAAACAAAGTAGGCAACCAGTAAAGTCTATTTTTAGCTCTGCCAGCTAGATATTTTGTCATTTTCTGAACTCTCTGTTCCATCAGTCACTATTGCAGTTAGTCGTCGGTGAAAACTGACAGTTTCATCGGTGAGACTCTAGTTAGCTTCGTGATCTCCATCCATTAGGCATCATTGGAATTAGCTCATCGGGCAACCTTCTGACTTTGCTTGTCGGGCATCATTGTGGTTTTGCTTCATCAGGCAACACTATGCTTTTGATTGATGGGTATCACTGTGATTGTTCTTCTTTTCTCTATCTGTCGGTGTGCACTCTGTCGGTGTTGTTTATCACTTAGTGAATACTTGACTTTTATGCATTGCTAAAAGCATAACCTTTGTTCTTTTGATTCTCTAAAGTCTTTGGAATTATGTACATGACCATACAAATGATATCAAGTTGACATCAATGACAATAGAATACATTAACTGATTTAATGCCTTGCATTATCTTCAACTTAACATTGTCAAACATTCAATCAGTTACATGTCATTAAAGACCATGAGGGTCAGCTAACCAGAAGTAGAAGTTGCGTCCACTATGGATGCATCTACTACCTTGTTAAAATCGTCATCTTTCTTTACTTCAACCCATATTTTACCTGAATCTTCTATAGCTTTTACAAACTTGACTTCACCAGATTCTTCAAATAGTGATCCTTTAGGCTTTTCTTATCTTTGCATTCTAGATCTGCAAAACCTTGAGATATGTCTAGCTTTGTTACATGAGTGACAAATGATTGGATGTCTATTGATATTATTTATCATGTTGCACTGCTTGGCTGTGTGTCCATTGTAATTATATATCTTACATGTAATGTTCTGATAGTTTCTCTGAGGTTGATTTCTCTGATTGTATTGAATCATATTTCTTTGGCTCTGTTGTGACTGATTTCTTTGACTTGTTCTGCAATGTATAGCCCTATGACCAAATTTATTATAGGAATAACAATAGCCATTGAAAGGTCTTATCTCTTTACAATCTCTTGCCAGGTGTCCATGTTTGTTACATGCATAACATGTTCAGTTAACTAGCTTGTGTTCAATTTAGGAGGTTCAACTTTACCCTCTGCAGGATTCTCAATTTTCTTTGCTTCTGTAGATTCTTCTTGTGCTTTCTTTCCTTTTTGCATTACATTGATTTAAGTTTGAGTTAAACTGTATCCAACACCAGTAGTATCACCTGTTAGATTTTGTGCGTAAAGTTGTGATTGAATTAGATCAGAACTTGTGTGTAATTTCTCAATTTTGTCTTTTACTTCTGTTAGTTCAGATTCTATCTTTTTCTTGATGTTTTCCAACTCCAAGATCTTCATATTTGCTTGCATAAGTTCTTCATCTAATTATTTACTTTCTTTGGTCTTTTCTTCAATAGATGTTAGGCTATCTATAAGTTGTTCATTCAAATATTCAATCTTGTCCTTCAGAGACATGTTTTCTTCATTGAGCTTTTTGGCCATTTTTCCCAAATCATTTGTAGAGAAATCTTTCAAATCTTTTCTTAATTTTTTGATAAGAATTTGGGAGCCATCAAATTTTAGTTTAAGTTCTTCATTTTCTTTTTCAGATCGGTCAAGATCATCAAGGGCTGCTTCAAGAATCTTTTTCAGATGTTTCTCTTTTGCTGAATCCATGATCTCCTCAAGGGGTCAAACTTTCTTTCAGAGGACTAGAGCTCTGATACAAATTGTTAGAAATATTGAGAGGGGGGGGGGGGGAATCAGTGTTTGTAAATTATCTTAANTTCTTTCAGAGGACTAGAGCTCTGATACAAATTGTTAGAAATATTGAGAGGGGGGGGGGGTGAATCAGTGTTTGTAAATTATCTTAATTTTAGCAACTTGAAACTTAAATCAAATAGATAAAAAATGAAATATAAAACCATAACACATAACACAAGATATGTTTACGGGGAAACCTTGATCAGAGGAAAACCCCATTTGGAATTAGTACCCACAAATGATTGTACTAGTCTTATGAACTTGTTAGAGTTCCTTTGCCCTGTTAGGAGCAGTCTTTACAATGCAAGTACAATGACCTTGTTAGGAGTCTTTACAAAACCCTGTTAAAGGTGAATGTCTCACTGCCCAATAGGATGAAGGCTACAACCCTCAGGTAATTGATATATACTATATTGAAAGATGAACTGCTATAATGACACTGTTGTCTGATTAGTTCCTTTTATGCGCTGATGCTTTAATCTCTTGAAGACTTCTACTTCATACTGATTTTCTCATATTGATCTTTTGGATATCTTCTCTGCTTGTTTTCCACTCTTACACTTAATACAAAATTGCATGTCTAAGTATATATACATGCCTGAATAGACGCGACCAAAAACAAGACCTTAGTCGGCCCAAAAAAAACATACACAACACTTCCAAACAATTTGGCTTAAGCATGTTTACATGAGTGTTAAAAATACAATTACAAACATATTACAATAGGTGCATGGCCATTACAAAATAAAATATTATACGCTAATCCAAAATTTGAGGTTGACTTTATACTCTATTTTTTGAACTGCTAGTGGCACTTGATCTTGTTGTAACTTCTCCGTACTATCATACCATACCATGCGTGTATAGACTAAGCTTAATGACATATCATAAAGCTTAAGTATGGAGGCACATAGTCTGATTCAATTATACGCATATGCGTTGGTGTTCTGATCAACTGCATATCTCTGTTCTATTCTATCTTCTATACTTAGCCAATTTTATCTTCCAAGTTTACTTAACAAAACTTCATATGACTTTGTTGCCATAATGACAACACAAAATTAGTCATATACATCCTGAGTGTCAACTTGCCAACAATGGACGGTTCATATGGATGGGTTGATAGGGAGAGTTCAAGGATGCATGTATTTGTTGATCTTGATAGAGGATAGGGTAAGCGGATGACAAACTAGTAGTTATAGGCATGGTGGATGGAGGGATATAAGGACCCAATATAGATGGAAGGTTTGAAGGCTTTAGCTTTGGGATATAGGGATCAAGGATGGATTTGGAGGATAGTGAGGGATGATGCTTACATTTGAATGGAGAGAGATAAGGTGTGGAAGGGATATCAACATCGTTAGAGTGAGTTGCATGACCAAGGCTCTTCTCTTTTGAATTCATCTTTATATTAATAAGAGCATGAGCAACTTTGATAGGAGAAACTAAAACTTGATAGGATTTATTGTTATGCAAGGGATTTTGAGAAATGATAGTTTCTAGATATGGAAGAGTGTGACAAGGTGATGATGGGATGCTCTAATCTTAACAAGGATCTTTAGATGGTTTAGAAAGGCTACTTATCTCTTGATTTTCAATAGGATCATTAGAGATGATTGAAAGGATATCTTGATCTTGCTTGGGAGATGGAGGGATATCTTCTTGGAAGAAATGGAAGGGGATGATAAAATCATCATGAGACTCTTGAGATATATGACTTTGGTCAACCATTGGATAAGGATGGACAATGTCTTGATCTTGATCATTACTGATATTTGTTTCTTCACACTGTGGATTTCCCTCTTGACATGGAGCCACTTCTAAGGATGAGGTAGGAGTTTTGATTTGCATGAGGGAATCTTGAAAGGCTAATGGAGTATCATTTTGAGTAGGAATCATAAGCATTGAAGCACATGGATGCTTTGGGTCTATGATTTTTAAATCCTGAGAAAGACTTGCAGCTATATGCTAATTAGCTTGGATCTCTTTTAGAGGTAGTCCTTGAGGGTAGACATAGTCATCATTAGGACCAGTCTTTGATAGAGATGGTGTGGCTGGTTTTGAAGCTTTAGGAGGTGGAGGAATGGTGGAAGAAGTAGATGTGATATGTGAACCATTGCTAGAAATGGATTCCTGATATTGATCATGCTTGAGATTAGATGAATCATTAGGATTGTCCACTTCAATTATGCCATCATCTATGAGATCTTGGATTTTATGTTTCAACTCCATGCAAGATGAATTTTTATGCTCATTGTTTCGATGATATGCAAAATAGATACTCAATAACTTCAATCCACATGATGTGATTTGAGGTAATGTGATGAGGTCATACTCAATAAGTTCTTCCAATGCTGATTCATAGGATTTTCCCAAAGGAGTGAAGTCCCTCTTGCGTTTCACCTAAGGTTTTTCTTTCATGAGGTTACTAATCCCTTTGGAGGGAGACTTCGTGGTATTTTTAGCAGCTTTTAGGGATTTGGAGCCACCCCCTTGATCAAAGATAGCATTTCCATACCAAGATTTATCCATGTTGGAAGGAAGTGGAGAGATGTGAGAATCATGATCAAATAACAAAGGACAAGAGGAGTTCAGATTTAAAAGTTTGAAGCTATTTTGATAAAGTTGCCATAAGAATCTCTTCGTTCTCATTATTAGGACCATAAGGTTTATCCCATTTTCTTTTAGACATTGTAAGATTGTCTTGACACGCTTTCTTAAAGATTGAAGAGAAGGTATGATGAATCAGTTGATTTCTTGACACGTGTTGAAGTGATATCTAAAGTGTTGACTAAGTCCAAGACCAAAAGACAAAAGAAATAATGTCCAACTGAGAGAGAGAAGCAAGGACTCCGATCTTGAGTCAAGGTTAACGAACCTTCTCTCACAAGTCAGGACAAGGGCAATGTGGACAAAGATGATTAAGATAACAAGTCACTTGGACTAGCACAACAAAGTCAGATTTCAAAATAACAACGAGTTAGACTGTCAACAGATTGCAGTCAATGACAAACTAGTAGCGATCTTGGTGGGAACACAGACTTGAGAAAATCTAGATAGAACCAGCGTGATGGAAGACAAAATTGGACAACAAATTGATAGATTTTCAGAGTTTTGACAGTAGATGTAAAAACTTGGCCAAGAGTTACAGTTTAACACCTAAAAGTGCAGATTTTGAATTGTTTTTCATTTTGATGTTCATTTTTTATTGTTTGGGTGTCTGTTTTGATGTTTCACTCACGCAAGATACATCATGGGGATATTATAGAACAAAGCACAACAATCAAACCATATTCCTAGGTGGCGAGAAATGAACAATACTTTCTTGAATCCTCTTACAATAAAATACCCATTCAAGTCAGACAGTTAGAAGCTTGGAAACACTGGCTCCCCTCCACTGCACACACTTCTCGGGTCTACCAAGCTTCAAATTTCTCAAGATCTGAGGATCCTGATAAATTTATTGTCTCTACAAGAGGGGTACATGAGAGGTTTCTTAGGCATGCACGTTTCACAATGCCCGTATCAACAAGTAGAGAAGGATTTTAGCCACTAATTAAAAAGGGTTTTAGTAAAGGTCTTAATTTAAGTGTATTTACTATGTCTGTGCAAGCGTGATTCATGCTGCTTACCCCACAAAGCACCTTAGCAAAAGTAGTTCATGATACGTGATTGAGACCTGGAGGCCCTACTTTGTGTTAGGCAAGAGCGATATATAAGCTCAAATGTCACTTATCTTCTGAGGCTTTGGTCTCAAGGATGTGTTTTTATTATAGTGAGTCGAAGAAGCTTGGCGTTACCTTCTTCTCACTTGGTTCATTCTCCAAGGGTGAGTACTTTTTGCCCACTTCGACAGGCCCTCTAAGGTTGCAGATCTCAAATGATAAATGACAATAGTATTTCTGGATTTTTGATCATCCCAAAAGGGCAAGATCAAAATTTCTTGATATTATTGCCATTCCTAAAACATCAAACAAAAGTTCATTTTAATAAGTCTTGCATGTGGGTTCCTATTTTAAGAAAATAAAAACAAAATGCAAGCACAATGTTTAGCATTCTATCGATCAAAGGCAACTTGTAAGACAAATCATCAGTAGTTTGTGTTTTATTCTTCTTTCACAACATCCTGCAAACCACAATTAGGTTGTAATCAAAACATAAGCATCAAGAACAACAAAACCAAATATTGGTCAGCGTTAGAAAAATTAGAAAACCAAAAAAATACATATTTATAAATTAGATAAAAAATTATGCACTTTCAAAAAAAATTGCACTAAAAAATGTTACCGTATGAGCCCAAACGAGGCTCTGGAAGCTGCAAAATAGAGGATTAGATAGGCACACTGATAAAAATATGCATTTTTTGATAAATCCATGAATCAAAACTAGAAACTAATCCCAACCCAGAAATCTTCAGACATTTCTACCCAAAATAAAAAAATTGCTCCGAAAAAGGACTCAAAACGAGCAAGATATGGCCCTCTGCTGACAGGCTACAAAATCAAAACTGCATATAGTGAGGGCAGAAAAATTTCAAATGTGCAATGATGTCATGATTTCATGAGGTTATATTTGACAGTTTGTTGGCCTTCGTAGAAAGCCAATCTACCTGCAGGATGATAGTTTGAAGGCCATCAAATTTAACCTAATGAGTTTTACTGTGTGACAAAACAAATGTGGGCCTCTGTTGATTTGGCACTGAGGTGGCAGTCTGTGTGGCAGTGGGTCACATGGCAGGTGGTGGTTGGCCCATTTTGAGGGCTATGTAGGTGAGGTGGTGGGATGGTGGCAGAGGTGGAGGGCAGGTGGTGGAGTAGAGGAGGCACAATAGAGGAGGTGGTGCAGCAGTGGAGGCGCAACATAGGAGGCGCAACATAGGAGGAGGTGCAGCAGAGGAGGAGGAGTGCAGCAGAGGATGAGTGCGTGGGGAGGAGCAGAGGGAGCTAGAGCGATGGCTAGGCCAAGAGGGTGAGGAGAGGTGAGAGAGAGGTTTAATCCCACATGCGTGGGGTGGCCTAAAACAAATTTGTTTTTATACAAACGTTGACAACTATTACGCTAAACAAAGAACTAGGTGATTGATTCCTTGAATTTGAAGTGCAACCTAGATTAGGATGCCTATGGAATAATGGCAGAAGTGATAGCAAAGGTTAGAGGGTAGGCCCAAAAAAAATTACTTTTTAAAAAATCTACGTTTTGCCTCGGTCTGCGTGCAGACATAAAATCTATCTTGATTCGCATGTCATGGGTCGTACGACCTGTTCGGGCAAATGTTTTTTGCCACACATTCAACTATAGATGGGTATGGGAAAGTTTATAGTTGTTTCAAATTGAAATGATGATCTAGACATGATGGTGGAGTCAGATTTGGCTCAAAGTGGATGTGGGAAGGCCCCATGGTGGGCACGAGAAATGTATGCATGGACAATGGGTTTCTTCCTGCAAGCTGCAAAACAAACACACTTCAATGAGTCTTTACGTGGTTAGCTGGTTAGAAAATGTGAAATAAAAATGCAATAAAATAGACTAAACTAACCGACACCGACCCATTGCCTCTAGTAGGCAGGAGTATGATTTTTCTCTCAGGTCATCGCAAACTTAGTGACTACAGATTGTTCTAAATGAAGGATTTTTTAAAAACTATTTACAAATGATCTAAAAGATTATGCAGATGCAGTTTGTGGTTAATCCAAAGCTAATTAGAGATTCATTTTAAAGCACCAAATCAAAATATTTTGATATATTTTAAAACACCAAATCAAAATGTAATCTAAGATTATCAAGTTTGCATGCTTAAAAAAATTAAACAAAGATAAGTAAATAAAAGCTAAAATGCAAAAATGCTTGAACGCTTGAAAAAAAAATACTGTATAATATCGATAGAAAAAATTATGATCCTTTGTGAAGGAAAAGAGATTCTCTTTTATAGAAAATCTCTCCCAAATCGATGGTCGAGATTAGAGGAAATGAGTGGCTCAGATTCTATTTGAGGAAGCACAATCCATGTGCAAGCAATTTGATTGATCAAAAGATTCAGTCTTTTTAGAAACTTCCAAATTGATATTCAGTTAACAACTTTGTTTCCAGAATGATAAATAGTGGAGAATCAGTTAACTGAGTGGAACTGGATTGTTTCCAATTTGATAATTAGTTAACTAGATTTGATGATGTCATATGCATTTTTAAAGATTTAATTAATTTTAAATGCACATTTTGCTTTTATTAATTAATTTAATTCCGTTTTTGATGGGCATCAGCCCGTAGCATGACGATTCGTCACGAGCCCAATATTTGGGTGGTCCCATGTTCGATTCCCTCCCTCCCCCCTCATGTGGATTTGGTGGATGGATATTGGAATAAGAGTTTTCTGCTGACAACACTGGTTCTTGGGCCCAATACACTTCTTCTTGGTGGTGCCGACATTTGGTCTATTGTGCGTATTGCAAGGAAGGCACTGCTCGGAGTGTGGGCTTAGTTGTGGTGCTGGTCATTGTCAGTTGTGTGTGATCGTTGGCTTGCCCCTCTGTTCGATTTCCAAGGAACTAATTGGCTAGTGCTCTCAGCTGGGATCTAGGGGATATATAGAGGATGCCTTGGTACTCATTTCGGGGATGAGGTCCTCCTTGTGACCTCACTGGTTCATAGCTCCAATAAAAAATTGCTTACCCAAAAAAACATTAAAAAAAAATCCCATTTTGATTTAATTGACAAATTTTTAATATTATTTAATTAATATATTAGAAATATCAATTAAATAATTAACATAATGTTTATTTTCCATTGTATTGCATTTTTAGGAATTAATTAATTAATCAAGTAAGATGATCGATTAAGACCTAGGGTTTAGGTCAGATGAGTTCGAATTTGATATATTGAGGAATTGATTGTTTGATTTAGGACTTAGGGTTTATCAAGATTAGGGTTTCTTGATTAATTGTTGTGATTGGGGTCTAGGGTTTAGATAACCATTTTTATGTGATTACAATAGGTTCATGAAGTGCAAGGATATTTTGGGTGTAATTCTAGAACGTTTATATCTTCTGTTCATATGGACAACAATGCAACATGTAGAAATCCCCGTGGTGTACTGGTGTCTGAAGTCGAGACCTTGTTGACTTAAATGTGAAAGGTACACATTCTTAACTTTTTATTTCTACAATTAGAATATCTCTATCATTTTGTGTTTCTTAGTTATTTAGGATATTTAGTTTATGAACATATTTAGTTGTTCCTTTCCTTTTTGATCTTCTAGCTCGCCAGAGTATTAGTTAATTGAGGTAGCATAGGGTTATTTTCCCCTTGAGATCTCTTCATCTCGAGGGTGGTGAATTCCCTCCTCTACATTTTGGTGAGCCTTTATATGAATTCCTTATGTCCAACCTTTTCCTCCAAGAATTTGGTGCATTTGATAGGGTATTCTTGAAGGATAAATTTGATATGTTGGATGATGCCCTACATGATTTCCTAGGGGCATCTCCTTCTATTTGTGAGTCTAGTAAACACACCACACATCTAGATCTTTCTAAGGTTGAAAAGTTTGTAAATTTTATCATTGTCTCCACCTCCCATGAAAGACCCAAAGGATTAGTCATTTATGTGACTATCGCCAATCCTCCAAAAAAGGTCAAGTCTATTTGTGGTAAGTCATTTGATGGTAACTCTCCTGATCTATCCATAAAATTTTCTCAATATAGAAATGCTTCTTATATAATTTTTTTGCTCATATATATAATACAAGGATAATAAACATGACACCTCTTTATCACCTTCTCAATTAAATCTTCCTCGACCGACTAAACCCGTACCTAAGAAACCAAGTGACTATGATCTTATCAAGCAACATTGTGTTACTCTAGCTAAGATATCTCTTTGAGATTTTCTCTAAACAACTCCTAATTTATCAAGCTATGCTTCAATAAGCTCTTCAAAAGAATGTATTACCTTCTTGCATTAGGCCTACAAATGTAAATGTGTTGATGGATTACATAGGTGTAGACAAGACAAATATTATGTTCTATCCTCATGAACTCCCACATTTGGAAGTAAGGAATTTAGTAGATCCATTAATGGTAAGCACACCAAGATGATGTGCAAAAAAGTGGCCACCCACCCAAAAAATAGAAAAATTCTCCTAATTCAAAAAACACGATCGGTCATTGGTTTGGTAAATTACTAAGCTAAGGAAAGAGCTAGTTAATAGGCTTGGATAACAAGGTTGAGGCTTGGGAGCTTCATTTCCCTCCTTTTTTTACATGTTTTCTTCTTCAAAATAAGTTTCTCAAATTCATCATCATTAGGTTTACACATCATCAAGTGGGTATTTGTAAAGTTCTTACCATAATATCATACAATTTCTGAGCTTTCTAACCATATAAGTTTTTCTATTTTTGGACAACATTAGCCTAGTAAAGTTTAATTTTCTTTACCAGTGTCTCCATAGTTCTTAGAGACATATGTCTACCATTTTCTTAATAATATTTGATCTACTTTACCAAATTTAAAAAAAATTACATATTATTGCTCTAGACTTGATTCTATACACTTTTAAAATTATAAGTTTGCATTTTTTATTATTTTGATGCAAGGTGTGTCCAACGCTTGAACAAACACCAAATTTTTAGGATGCATCCACTTCAAATAATCATAGAAAAAACAATACTCAACAGAGAATTACAAAAAGAAACATAAATACTAGCACTCAGGCTTACATATCATTCTACAAAAGGGTTTTTCAAAATACTAAATCTAACTATATCTATTTTGAAGAGCTTAGGAGAAGCTAATTTAATTCATGCTATAACATGTTTGGATAACTATGGTGTTATCCCTATCATGGAGAAGAACACAAAGAAATAGGTGGAAACCCTAGCGCATTCGTGATGGGATAAGAGAGCGATGACCGTTAATGACATATTTCAACAAGATGTCAGATTGGTTTCAATGGTTCTTGGATACAAATTACATTACAACAGCCGACCTGACTTGGTATCTGCAGGAGTGATTACGATGGCATATAGAATGGTAAAAGAAAATGTTAAGTATAACCTTTGTGAAATACTTACACAACAGTTTTTGGAGAATGTGAAGAAAATAAAGAAGGATAAGTCATAGGCATTCAGGTTTGGGTCTCTATTGATACACATGTATATTCATATTATACATAGTTTTCCTAGTATGCACCCTAGAGCTTGGAAGGACAATGAACCCACTGGAATTCAGATCACATAGAGTTATAGAAGACAAAATAATACATGGGTTGATGGTGAATTATTTGGGATGATCAAAATCTTGCAGAGACAGATGAAGGAAAGAATGAGGATCTCTGAGGCATTGGTAGAAAATTACAAGGATACAATCTGTTTCATGGTTGAAACTGATTGTGTTTTCTTTGAGGCAGTACAACCTAGGATGAAGTGGTGTTATCCTCTGAGATATGAAGTTAGTTATGAGGTCTTGACCATGCAAGTAGAATATATTCTATCCTCAGAAATTGATCCATCCGAAGAAAGATGGGGCACCTATGAAGAGAAGTTTGTGAAGATAAGGGAAGAATAGACTCAAGCTGCAAGAAAGAGAAAATTAGAAAATGTGGTAGATGATCTAGCAGCTAAGGATGGTATAACAAAGGAGGAGATGAAAGAGGTAAGAAATAAGATGACAGAAAGTGCTTTTGGATTGGTGAGAACTGCTCCTACAACCCTTCCACCTCCAAAAGTTGAGAAGGTTCCCAGTCCACCTCCTATTGTGATTGATGTACCAGAAACCACACCTACACAACCAAAGAGAACATCGTAGGAAGTGAAACTGGTGGGACTGCCTAGAAGGAACACAAGGTCCACCAAACAGGACTCTCCACCAAAGAGACAAATGAAAGAAGTTGAAGATAAGAAGGGAGAAGAGAATAAAGTTGAAGAGAAGAAGGGAGAAGAGAAGAAATTTGAAGAGAAGAAGGGAGAAGAGAAGAAGTTTGAAGAGAAGAGCCCAGATATGAAACAACTTTGCAAGCCTGACATAAAGATACTAGCGAAGAGGATAATTGACCATGGCAAGCTTATCTCATTGAGATGCATCAGATAAATTTTTTATTGAGGACATGGTCATAAATCATTTTCTTTCTTTTAAGAAGAACTTGTTAGAAATTGAAGGTAGTATACTAGAGGAACTTTATGATAAATTAGAAATAAGGAATAGTTAGCACAAATTGAAGATGAAGAAATAAGAGTACAAGTAGTTGAAGATATGTTACCTGTTGTTTCTGTCAAGGAAATGGAAAATATATTAAATGCTTTGAAACCTTTGTTGAGAACCAAGTCAAGATTGGTGAAGATAATGGGGAGAAAGTATGAGGAAGTTATTGAGGAAAAATAGAAGGCAGTTGATAAGGTTTTTATGGGAACTAAACATGAGAATTCCTCACCTCCCAAGACTACTAAGCCTGAAATTCTAAAAGGTGTGTCATCAAGGATAGCTGATGTAAACCTTTATACATCAAAGGATGAAGACAATAGCCAATTTTTCAATACTATAAATCAACTAGATTTATTTGTTTTTGGTGTGCTTGTGTCTTTGGACACTTCGCAGAATGTTAGTGATCCTTTTGAGAAGAATACTGACATTGATGGAGGAAGAATTGATCTAACAATGGCAGAGAAAGAAGAGAAGAAAGTGAGCGAGGCTGAAGTAGCGAAGGAAGCAATAAATAAAGTTGAAGTGAAACAAGAAAATCATGCATATGTTTCTTCATCTTTATTGTTGGCAAGTGGAGATAAACATTTTTTTGGTAAGCAATTTTGTTATTCTACATTTTTGTATACCTTTTCCATTGATGTCAAAGGGGGATAAGAGAAGATATGAAAAATGTATAGATAATAGATAGAGTAATATGTAAAGGAGTTATAAAAGTGCAATGCATATTCTTTTTGGTATTGACACTTAGTCATTTTTTGCTAAGTGTTGCTATAAATGCCAAAGGGAGAGATTGTTGGAAACTAGTTCATTCAGGAGTATTCTGGAACACTTTAGGGTTTTCATTTATGGCAACACATTTGGTATGGATCATCGCTTGGTGTAAAACACACTTTTGGAGTTAGAGCTTGCAAAATGACTAAGTGCAGAAAGCAGAATTACAGAGTATAGTAGTATAGTTTTGGTTAGTGAGCACAATATATGGTGAATGAAGGAATGTGAGCTTAGGAGAATATATTTTGGGATTTATATGACTTTTCGTTAACATCGCTTGTTATTTGGTGTTGATCACAGTAATTTATAGTATGTTGAAGACATGCGAAGATTGAGTAACAGTGATACATGACAGATGAAATGTTGTGATGATTAAGGGAGTGTAATGCGGAGTCCAAATGTGCTATGTTGGATTTGGATTGAGGATTACCTATGTTTTGATAGTGTATGATTTCTGACTTGGTATTTACTTTTTAGTGTTAACTCTATTTTGTGATGTATTGGAAGCCGACTAGACATATAATGTTGTATATATAGGAAGAGCTTTTTGAGAAGAGAAGTATGTATGTGATGGAATGTATGGATGTGAACAAAAGAATGCATTGTGATTTTAGAATCATACAGATGGTGATTCGAGCTTCAACTGGAACTACCTAAGCATAGTAGATGCTTGTATTGTTCATTTCTGATAAATTATTGTATTAGAATCATATTTCTGATTGTATCAACAGTGAGCTTAGTATACCTTTAACAAGGTTTTTGTATTCCTCTAACAAGGAAATGTGCTAATATAATAATCAACTCCTAATAGGGCTAGGTTTCCTAATAGGGACATAATACTTTTAGTACATATTTTTGCGTATCATCCCCACCGGGGTTTTCCCTTGGCCAGGGTTTCCTCGACAACAAATTCATGGTGTTATGAGTTGTTTTTTTGTGTGTTTATGTTCTTTTCTTTTTAGCAATTATCTGGTTAAGTTGGAATTTACTAAGTTTAATTTTAAAATGCTATAATACTGATTCACCCCCCCTCTCAGTATTACTTAATCCTAACACACCCCTGTTTGATAATTAAATGAACCCTTGTAAGCCAATGGATTACTTGAGAGAGGATATGTTGGTCCATTGAGTTGAATGTATTAAGTCATATGTATCAATCTATTGTACTTAGTAGTCCAATATCCTCTTCATTTCATGTAAATTTCCTCCCATTTTACCCATTATCCCAACCTTTATAGGATTCAAAATGATAGTAGTGCTAAATTTTTCTTTCTTCATCTTTCTTAGAAATTGATTTCTTGAGATTAAACACACCCTAGGACCATTGTCTACTACTTCATCTTCATCCTTCAATGTGCTCAATGTATACTTCTTCCCATTCTCAATAATAAGTAGGCATTCTACCATCATGCATTATCTTTCTATCAAATTGTGAATGCCTTCCCAACAAAATATGGCTAGCATCCATAGCCATGACATCACATTGTATCTCACCCTTATATGAACCAATATAAAAACTCACAAAACAATACTCATCAATATTTGATGTTCCTTTTTTACAACAAAACCTTGTATGGTTTTGGGTTCTTAGTCTTATTCAATCCAAGTTTCTCTACCATCTTACTACAAACTAAACTATTCATTTTCCCATTATCAACAAGGATCTACAATATTTACATTTACATTTTTCAGATATTTTAGAATTATTTTTTTTGTATTTAATCATCCTCTTCATTAGTTCGTTTCAACGAAACTTTCTTCATAATGAGATATTCTTTGTGCTCTGGTTCCTCAACTTGAGGGAAGCAAGACTCTCTTCATATACTTGAACAATGTGATTTCTTACCCAATTTACTGCACTAATATTTTACTATACTTGTGGACAATCAAACTCCATATGACCAACTTCTCCACACCTCTAACAAGTTCTAGTAAATCCTTTAACTCTTCCTCTTCCCCAATAACATCTTCCTCTTGAGGAATTTCATCTTCCTCTCATGTTTCAATTGAAATTTTTAATTTGAGTTGTTCTTGACTTTCCTTCATTTGCATATTATCCTTTATCATTGTTTGATTGCCCTCTACCTCTAGAGAACCATTATTTTTCTCTCAAATTATTTTTCTACCTTCTAGACAAATTTTATTCTACCTTCATAGTTTATCGATAATCTTCTTCTCCCAATTTCACTCTTATCATAATAAAGTCATCTTGAATGGATATAGAGAATCCATTAACATAACTTAAAATATTTTTTCATCATTCACTACACAGCCAACCCAAATGTTGAGCTTATACAATTCCTCCATGTAGTCTTTAACGATCATCTATTTTTGTTTAGATTTTGTATCTTCATGGATAAAATTATTTGATAGTTTGTTAGTGGGAAATTTTCCTCCAACTCTATAACAATCTAATCCCAATATTTATTAATATTATACTAAACTCTCATTTGATTCTCTATTTATATATGCTCTCACTACAAGGATGCATGTCCTTTCAACCTAGTGCAAGAAAAATTTACCGTCATAGAATCCTCCATTGATTTTTAGTCAAAATATTTATCCATATCCATAATCTAGTCTATAAGCTCCTCAAGGCTTATACTTTCACTATAATAAAGGGTATCAAACTTTGATTTACTACCCATCTTTGAAGTTGCCTCTGAATATGATTTCAAGTCCATCCATTAACTCTTCTATTTCAAGTTATTCACCTTCTAGTCATCATCAGTTACATCCTCAACATGTACTCTTCTTTGTATTACTTCTATTGTATCTAATCGTGGTCTATTACCTATCAACATCTTTGTTATATCTACAACCCTAGGTGCCCTAGTCATCCTCTTACACCATACCTTCTCCATATTGCTCTTTGCAATTGCAAGACACACACCTACAACGAATATTCTAAATTTTCTTCAAGAAACAAATACATGCAAGAAATATTGCTTTAACACTAGTTCATGCAAGGGGGTCTAGTGAAAGACTACCTAAACGTAGCAGCTTATGCTTCTCAAAAAGTCACACAAACTAATTGAAATACAATTTTTTTTTTCTATTTTCATTAAATTGGAAAATTCAACCTTTGTAAGGACTTATAAACGTGATAAAATTAATGGTTACACACTAAAAAATGAGCCCTAATCATAGTATGTGACTTCAATCCAAATGGACTATAGATTTAATATTATCTCATTTGTTCTTCTTTATTCCTTTTTTTTAATGTGTCTATCACTCTCTTTGTTCAACTTTCTCAATTTGACCTTCTCTATTTTCCCTCACAATATATTTTTGGTCTTCTCTCTTGTTACCTTTCTTTTCTTGGACAACACTTCCTTTTAGACATTGATAGGGTGAACTTAATTGATTTCTATGCCTTTAATCAACTCCTAGATAACCATCCAACTAGTCAATAATGTCAACAAATTGAGTTCTTAACAATAATCATGAGGCTAATTATATTAGTTGTGTAGATCACATAAGATACAACCATGGTGATTCACTATTATCGTAGCTTACTAGATTACTCTTACTTGTTGAGTGAATAAATCTATGTATTGTATGAACGATTCAATGGTTGATTAAAGATCAAGAAACACTCAATATTAAGAATAATCTTTATGTATTAGTGATAATATATAATATCCATATCATTTGTTTTTGTAAGAATTTCTTTGATACCATGTAAGAATTTTCCTAAGGCAATATGCCAAGATCTAGAAGCCCATTGAATATCACAAACAAGAGAGAAGATGAACAATAATAAACTATATTCTCATCAATATGATCAACTAGATTAATTAATACAATGAAGATGTGTCTTCCTATATAGGAAAGGCAATAAGAGACAATGATAAGGAGAAGATAATTTATCACCCATACAATGTGGAAGCACATGTCCACTAAATATGGATCATCCTCCATTGTGCAACAATGTGAGGATGATAAGTGATAAGTGCACTAAAGGTGGAAACAACACATCAATTGAAATGTGATAACAACTATCACCACCTAAAGTGGAGTTTCTCCTACACCATGTGCAAAAATAAGATGCAAACTCCTAAGTGTTTTAAGCACAAACTACTATGCAATGCATTATCCTAAGTAAGCTTAAGTATAAAAGTGTAATTAAGAATATTTAATTACACCAAAACCCCCCCTTAAGTGCAACTTAGGGGAATCCACTTAACCTTACAGTGCTAGATGACAATGCAAGATGGGTCCCGACTACTAGGCCATTTTAGGTACCCATGTAAAATATGCAAATGCAAATTCAATGCAATCTCTCATAAAGAAGAGAAAGGGAGAAAATACCATGAGATAAAACTCCCCCCCAAAAGAGAGATAAATACAGAAGAGAAATAATAAATAAGTGTGAGAAGGACAAAACCCCATATGAGGAAAAATTTCCCCCAATAAGAAAGAAGAAGAGAGACAAAGTAGCCTCCCCTCAATGTAGAATGTACATTAGTGATAGATGCTCCAAGCTGAATGTAGAAGATGTTCCATGAACGCCGAACAACATTCCTCCCCTTAGGAAGAAATAATACCATAGGTGCATGAGATATGACTCCCCAATATGTAGGAAGAAACCTCAAGATGTATGGTGTCTCTGAAAGCTGCTCAAGTGTCCTCATGTCGATATTAAAGGTTGGCCCTTCCAAGTCAAGTGCACCAATTCACTCTTCTGAAAAAAGACAAGTTAGGATCTAATGAGGATGGATGTAGAACATGTTCAAAAGACCCAAGTGTGTCCTCTAAAGATAAAGAGACCTCCTCCAATTGTTGTACATAAGGATCCACAATCATTTCAACCTCGAAAGACTGATCATGTGGAGAATGGACAAGAGAATCAGAGTGTCCCCTCACAAAAATTAAAGAAGGATCATCCTCATCAAAGAAAAGATGTATGTAATCAATGATGTCTCCCATATATGTAAAGTGGGATTCCACAAATAAACCTGCAATATTTGTTAAGTAGTCATCCTCTGAAGTTGTATTTGGAAGACAAGGTGTAGCCCACATGAATTGAATTGCATGGAGCTATCACTGTAGCAATGTATGCATGTGGAAGTTGTTGATGATATGACCTTTTCCTTTGAGTGTCTAACAAATCCTCCATAAGTGAACCTATTGAATCAAGGGTCTATAGAGCCCAATGAGGTCTAGTGGAAGAAGATGAAGAAGTATCCTCAACTATAATTGGACCGAGCAAAGGTGTAATCCTTCCAGTCGGGGTTGAGGTAGAATCATCATCTGAAGGAAGAGGAGTAGTAGAGGCAAAGATAGGAGAGATTTCCTCAAAGTGAACACTCCTCTCTATGAAAATCTCATCTGTCTCTGGATCAATAAATCTATATGCCTTAACACCTTCAAGATATCCAACAAATAAGCAAGGCGTACTTTGAGGTTCCAAAGCCTTGCATTTATGTGGAGGTATGTGTGCCCAAGATGGACAACCAAAGACTTTGAAGTGTTTCACAATTAGTTTTCTACCACACCAAGCCTTAAAAGGAGATTCCATCCAAATCTTTATGAGGAACTCAATTTTGGATGTGATTGGCACAACTTATAGCTTTTGCCCAAAAAAATGAATACAATTAAGCACAACACTTCTGCACTCCTCCTTTCCTTGTTCAGATGCAATTAAGCACAACACTTCTGCTTCTTGTAGACAATCTTCGCTCTTCACTCGACCGCACCTTCACATCCATGATCTACACTTGCATAATTCATCGATTTACATATAAATACATTACATGTCCATTAGGGCATTAGCCACCTTATACAATGTATTAGATTTGAATTTCATTCATTACAATCATTCCCACTCGATCCTTAAACCCTAAAACATATTATCAATCTAGAACATTTGATTACAAATTTAGGTCGACCACAGGATTCATCGCACATCGATTTAGGACAAGAATAGTCAAACTTTATTTGACTTCCCTTACACGCTTCCAAAACTTGATAGATACAATCACCTCGAACAATGAAATAGAAAATTTGTAATACAAATTTGTTATGCCATGTTACCTTGACGTGTCCATCATGAAAACATCCACTGCAACCAATCACATCATCACTGCTCACCGATCTAACACCGACTTCTCAAACCTGTTCAAACATTTTCTATCATGCACAAAATGATCTTTTGTCAACTAAAACTATGTCTGGAAGTACTCCAATCTTGTAGAGATCATAATATCAATAACATATCCTAGTCAAGATAATCATATCATGAACACAACACTTGGATCCATACTGATTTGATAGAAAAATCAAATCATTCACTGCCTGTCACTGACTATTATGTTGTCTACCTTGTTGCTCTTCAATCGATCATAACTTGCTCCATTTTTGTTTCCAGCATACACGATCATACAAAATGCATCATGAGACATCCCTGAGTATCCAACACCGATCACTCACTTCAATTCCTATTGTAACCCAAAACTCATCTGCACCAATACTTAGCAACACATCAAGAACACTGTCAACAAATACAACAACAAGTTGACATTAATGATAACACAATAATTGATCTTCTTGTCATCAAACTTGTACCAATCAACACTCAATTAAGGTTTGCATCAGTTATGCCAACACACCTGAGTCAAGTATCCATTCCAATAAAGAACTTGTAGTTTCCACAGGCTTTCCATTTTCCTTTTGAAGTGGAAGATGATGACTCCTCTTTGTAGGCATTTGGAAAATCAATGTTGTTCCCCTTTAGTAAGTTCTTCAACTCATCAATTTTCTTATAGTGGCAATGATGCTCATCATGACCATCCTTCTTGCAATATGCAAAAAATGGTCTATCCTTCTTAGAATGATTTCCCTTCTTGTTGGAATATGAAGAATTGCCTTGTTGTGAGGAGGTTGATTGTGCTTTATCTTGTTGTGTCTTTGGCTTCCACCGTTTTTGCTTCTTGTAGGATCCTTTTCCTTGATTCCCTTGATTTGCTACAAAATCCTTGGACTTTGAAGACTTGAGAATCCCCATGCTTATCAAATTTGATTTCTCTACCATCAACATCTCTATAAAGGCACCAAATGAAGGCATGCTGTATGAAGCACCCATAGTCAATTTATGGGTTTTCAAGCTAGAAACATGTTGCATATTCTGATGGAAGCTTGTCCAACAAATTATAGATCAATTGTACATCCTTTTTGTCAATTCCACAATCCATAATCCTTGCTCTTAGCTCATGTGGCTTTGTGATGTAATCTTGAATTGTGTCAAAATTCTTAGGATCCAAATTCATGAGATCATTGTCTAGCTTGAAGCCCATAGCCTCATCAACTTGACCATATAAACTAGTAAATTCATCCCATGCTTCCTCAAGACTATTTTACATTGGTAAATATGGAAGATAAGGTTATTTGATACATACTTTCTCAAAGTTCCAAGAGCCATAGATTTTTTAACAATCCATTCTATTTGACCATTATGATCATCTTTAGGATTAGCTGGTGTAACTATTGTTCCATCAACATATTGAATTAAATATTTTCCCATCATCTTACTCTATGCTTTAATTTTCTTAAGATGCATAGTTATGTGGAGTTAAAAGTGGAAATTTAGGAGAACGCATGATGCAAAATGAAAGAGCACAAGAGAAAAAGAGAGACAATCACACAAGACACACCCCCCCCCCCTCCCCCCAACTGAAAAAAAAAAAAAAGAAGAAGAAGAACAAAGAAAAAAAGAAAAAGAAAAAAAAAGATGATTAATTTTGACACTTTATATATAGTGCATGTACAATTGTCACCTGCCAAAAAAGAGCTAAGTGGAATTCTAATTTTGATGTTTACAACTACCTTATAGAGGCCAAATCAAACTCAAAACAATATTGCTAAGGATCAAAATGAAATCCTAGCATTAAAATAATCATAAATGGTAAAAAAAGACCTAGATATGAAAGTGATAAATATGCCCACAATGGCTACAAATTGATAGCAGATATGAAAAGTAGACAAAAAAGATGCACTTCCAAAAAAATGGCACCTGAAAATATGTTTGTATGAGCCTAAGTGGAGCCTTTGAAGTTGCAAGATCAAGGATTGGTCAGGTACTGTCATAAAAAATGAGATTTATGAAACCTTTATCCACCAAAATAAAAAAAGAACTCCACCAATGGAAAGTTTATGGAGTTCTACCCAAAATAAAAAAATAATGCACGTGAAAAGGAGTCTGTATGACTAAGTTAAGGGCCTCCAAAGTTGAACTACAAATCTGAAAATCTAAATGGCGAGGGGTTCGAAAAATTTCAAAAATAATGACGTCAAAAACTTCATATGCCAAATTTGACAGTCGAATGGTCGTCGCAAGAACTCTAGAGCTTAAATTTGACGGCTAAATAGTCGTTGCGAAAAAGCCAAGTACCCTAGAAAAATGTTCAGATGTGTGTCAAATTTAAACCTTCAAGAATGATGATGTCACCTGATGGGCTTGCTTAGCGCTGACGTGGCTTATGTTGTGGTGTTCGTATACCGAGGCGGTGCCTAGTATGACATGTGACTCTTTCTTATTACTACATGCGTGTTGATTGTGTACAGACATGGCGAGGTCAGTTGCTAGTGGTGGTTGGGAGATCCACTGGTGGCGGCGGTGATCAGACCGTGGGCGCAGGACGACAGAGCGATTGTGGTCAATTGGTCAGCACCATGGTAGTTTTAATCCCACGTTGGTGGGACTTAAAACTCTGGCTTTTTTTTAATATTATCCGACCTAATGCCCTTGTAAACTATAGTAGTTGTGGCGAGTCATCGACTAAATATTGATGTAGGTTACCAAAATCTTATTTTGTCAGATGTCGCCCTATGCTTCAATGGGATATTTAGTCCCACATTCGCGGAACAACTAGATCTAATTGTTGTATAAAAATAACAATACACAACTTCGAATGCAAAGTTGAATGATCTTATCGGTTGGTTGTCGTCGGATTCTGCAATGTGTGAATATACTAATATCTGTATCCGATGCCCTGTGACAAAGTGACAAAACACAAAGTTGGCCCGAAAATACAATTTTTTGTAGAGAATTTCTAGCAGATTACAAAAAGAAATAATTTAAAATTCACAGAAATGAAATAATTTTTTTAAAAAGAATTTCACAAAAATTTGTACTGTCATTGCAGATTAGGTCGTACGACTTGATTTGCAATTTGTTTTTGCCTCATATTTGACTTTTGCCCAAAATAGGCAAATTTATAATTAAAATTCATCGGAACAACCTCTCAAACGCAATGGTGAGATCAGATCTTGCTCTAGATACTCCCACAAGATGATGCTCCCCGAATCTAAATAAAAGTTCTCCAACGAACGAAGCAAGATCTCTCCAAAAGGCTATGCAATGGGCGCTCTAATGGCTTTGAAACCATGTAAGAATTGTTTTGATACCATGTAAGAATTTGCCTAAGGCAATAGCCAAGATCTAGAAGCCCAATGCATATCACAAACAAGAGAGAAGATGGACAAGAATAAATTGTATTCTCATCAATATGATCAACTGGATTAACTAATACAATGAAGATGTGCCTACTTATATAGGCAAGGCAATAAGAGACAGTGGTAAGGAGAAGATAGCTTATTACCCATACAATGTGGAAGCACATGTTCACTAAAGATGGATCATCCTCCATTGTGTAATGAAGTATGTGCAACAATGTGAGGATGATAAGTGATAAGTGTACCAAAGGTGGAGACAACACATAAAGTGGAAATGTGATAACAACTATCACCACCTAAAGTGGAGTTGAACTCCTACACCATGTACAAATAAGATGCAAACTCCTAAGTGTCTTATGCACAAAACTACTATGCAATGCATTATCCTAAGTAAGTTTAAGTAAAGTGTAATAAAAAATATTTAATTACATCAATAGTTTTAGTAGTGAGAAATTCTTATAAGAAAAATCATCCATAAGATTCTTAGTATTTTAAATTATAACCTCGACTTACACCTCATTTTTATAGATATTATTATGCTATCAATGTGTGGTATATATCTTTGGGCTACTTTTTTTTTTCTAATTTTCTAACATTTTACCTATAATAGAGCTTATGTGTTTTATTAAGACTACTTCCATTAGGCGGCCTATATATTTTAAGGTTTGCATCATTATATATATTTTAAGGTTTGCATCATTATATATCTTATATATCAGCATACGTGCCTTAGAAAAGTAGGCTTACCAATTTTCCATATGTAGGAATGGTGGATAAATAGAGGTTCATCCAATCATTTCATCCATTTTAATCTGATTATTTATTTATTCAAAGCTTTTGGTGCCTTGGGGCGTCATGGATTTTTTAACAACCATTTCTCATTTTATCATGCATACCTCAAAGAATCACCATATCTATCTGTGCTATCCTTTTGTTATGGAGCCTTTGATTTTCATAATTTAAGTTGAGAAACATCATTTCATTTGAGTTATATTTCGTCATCAAATTCTTCACGATATCAAAGCAAATTTATTCGTGTTATGAGAGCAGCAATGAAAGCCTTAATATAATATGAATTTGGAATAATTTTACTCTTTAGGGTACATATGGTTGAATTTCACAAGTCTTTCTATAGATATGAACATTTCAAAAAAACAAATAATAGGTGTTCCATTTTTTTAACCAAAAAAATCATTCATTTAGGGTGGTATATATTCAAATTAAACTTGACATTCATTTCAGGTATCGTAGTTTTTTTTTTCAGGTTTTACTTCTAACTTTTGAAGTTCATAACTTATACATTCAAGCTGCAATTGGGCGGGCTGGTTCTACGAGTGTTGGAAAGACAGTTTAGAGAACTATGAATACTCGTGCATTTTGATACCTTTTATATGTCTGAATGTAGAGTAAGCTCTCAGAAGATTCAGTTGGTTTGTTGATTTTTAGACTTCAATGGCATGCAGAAGATGATGACTTTGCATAGCATGCAAGAGATGGACCTCGAGATTGAGTACTTTGTATGTCCCTATGGGACTCTTAATTTATTAATTCTATGTTATTTATGTACTCATGAGCACCAAATTATGGTTAGCCTGGTGTCAATTAATATCGACCTTATCTAACGACTGACCTTTATTATGATTGTCGAATTTCAGATGTTGGATATTTGGGGATTCAAATTCTTTGGTCATAAGAGAGGACATACTTAAGAAGTAATGGTTACTTGTGAAAAGAGGGATTTCCACAAGGTACCTACAATATAACCTAAGCTGAAGAAGGTGGGGTCTCATACCAAACTGACGAGGTTGAATGAAAAGTTATATGCTATAGATTTGCTAGTGGATGATAGTATAACTTTAAATTTCAGTGTTACTGTTTATGTTCTCCATGCCTATCATGTCTGTTCTTAAGAGGAACAAATGTTCCAATCGTGAACTAGAAAGAGCTGCTAAAGAAGAAATGGGAAATAAAGATAAGAATTATTGCAACAAATCTCACTACACAAAATTCAAGAAAGTATAATCCATACTACTTCAAACATTTTAATTCTAGATATGATCATACACAAAAGAATTACATAGGAATGGAAAGCGAAAATGTTAATCACTCAGATAAGAACTAGTTCACATCAACTTAAATGTGAAACTAGAAGAGTGATGATACCTAAAGAAGAGTAGGCAGAAAGAAGATGTTGCTATTGCATTTGGCATTACATCATGAATTAATTACATTGAGACACTAGACATGAACTCCTTGAGCAATCTGTTTGAAGAAGAAAGGATACCAAGGCTTGCAGATTTCCTAATCAAAATACACAGCAGAAGATCCAAGATGAAGAAGGAAAAAGAGACTTAGTTGGCATGATTTTGGACTTTTCTGTTTCGGACTTTGCGTACTTATCTTTTTGCTAGCTATCCATGGGTCCCATAGACTGTTTGGCTTAGTAGACATTATTAAAACTTTCATTCATTCATACATATCTGACCAAGTTAAAAAGACTTCCAAATCTAACAAGTATCATGGAGAAAGAAATGATGATCTATAGCACGTCAAGAAACCAACAAATCGAAACCTGGAAGCTCAACCATTTTCAAGCTAGGAGAGAAAGATGCAACAAGTTTCTAGTGCAACTTAGTTTCTCAGGAGCAGATTAATAAATTTGATTTATTGAATTTAGACTAGGTATTGCATATTGTGTGTTGTTTTTCTGTTACTCCAGTAAACACTGCAAATTATTTTTTCTTCAGATGAGTGATTTTAGGAGTTGCTGAATCACGTGTTAGGTGCTTCCTATTTATAGAACTGTGGTAAGTGATGACATCAAGGAGATAGTATAGAACAGAAGGAAGAGCATTTTTTTGGGGAAAAATATTAAAGAAACAAAGAAGGCTCTCCCTATCTTTCTATTTGCTAGTCATCTTGCCTTTGTGTTGAGAATATTTGTGGTTTGAGAACTACTAGCATATTTCTAGAGAATGTTCTGAGTTTTTGAGCGAATCCTGCTGCAGAATGGAATCACACCATCCATCTAATCTTTGCATTTTGTTATTCTTATTTTATTTAAGTGTATTTGCAGTCCTGATCAGATGCCCCATTCCTCCCAGGAATGAGCCCATTTATCCTTTTTTCTGTACAGTGACTGCTTATTCATAGGGATAAAAAAATGAGTAGATCAAGACTAAGTAATAAGAAAAAGATGTACCTTCAAGAAGCTATAACTTTTTACATCATCGCCAACACAGTAAGATATCTGATATAGGGATTATATTGAAACAAGTAATTGTAGAGCTTGGATATCTTCATGATGACAGGATACGAGTTATCCATGAGGAAGAACAAGCTGACACCATCTATAAGAATCATAAGATTGACAGCTACTATATATAGTAGTACAGAAAAATGATCAAGACTTCATGAAAGGCATGATCTATCTTTAAGAGTAGAACTGGTGGATGTATAATGGAGGTTCGCTTCTAGGGCTTTGACCTGATCTGTTGGAATATTAAGGTCTATGGTAATAAAGTCACCTTAGTGACTTGTAGTTTTTTAGCAGTTTATTCTTATTATTAAATAATTAGTTGATTCCCATAAGATGACTTGAAAGGCTTTATAAAAGCCATATCGTAATACATTGAAAATCAACTCTCAATAATATTATTATCGTTTTCTATTAAAAACTGTGCAAATGTAGATGTTAATTTTTCCAACATGATCAATGCATGTTAGAAATAAGAACACAATCTCAGTTAATGTTAGAATACCAATAGAAATTTGGATGGTTCAAAATGAACACAACAGGAATCTTGGTTAATGCCGTTGAAGTTGAAGAAGGTGATTGCTATGTAACACTTCGGAGATAAGTTGGTTGTTAATTGCTTGGATCCTAATCTACGTGACAAAGATGTTGATTGAAACATTGATAAGAAATATTTTTGTTCACTTGCACAACATGATAAGTAGCATTCAAAGAGTGATCTAATATGGGAAGAAACCTGCGACCTGAAAGGAAACTTAGAAGACTTAGGCTCCTATGGGTGTCCAACTATTAACTTCTTCCGAAATGAAACATTATTGAGGATTTGTTTTGAGAAAGTTCTACAGTAGCCCAAAAAAAATCGCTTGGAGAAAAAATTGGCAAATTAAAAGTATAATATTTTTTGAAAAAATGGGAAAAAGATCAGATTTACAAAAAAAACGTAAAAAAGTTGTAGAAAAAGAAACGAAAACTATTTTTTTAATCTTAAGGGCATCTCCATAACATAGAGATATAAAGAGCAAATATAATAGAGTTAACCCATGAATTGTAGAAAATAGATTTTTTTTCGTTATATTCATATTGCTGATTACATAGGCAAATATTCAGTTAACTTTTTAAGAAGGCAGACACCATATGGTTATCTAAGTCTGAGATCAAATATTAGCTAAGTCTATGAAATAACTGAGATCAACATTTATCGGACTTTTCAAGAGGGCATTCACTGAATAGTTGTCTAAGTCTGAGACAAAATATTAGCTGTCTATAAGTAACTGAGATCAACATTTATCAGACTTTTTAAGAGGGCAGTCATCAAATCATTGTCCAAGTCTGAGACAAAATATTAGCTGTCTATAAGTAACTGAGATCAACATTTATCAGACTTTTTAAGAGGGCAGTCATCAAATCGTTGTCTAAGTCTGAAATCAAATATTAGCTAAGTCTATGAAGTAACTGAGATCAAAATTTATCAGACAGCGATCTAGCTACTGTTAAGAAGTTAGTTAAAATGGAAGCCATTTTGAACTGATCCAAGACTATAGTTTTGTAGGGGTGGTTCAATATTTGAGAAATCTAATTAAATCATTTTCTACAATTGCAATGCTTTATATTCGGCAATTGATAATGTCCTTTATATGGAATAGAATTCGACAAAAGACATTTGTTTAGTTGAAGTAAAAGATTAGAAGTTTTGGCATTACTTAGCTTACAACTACTATTTTAGGTGGAGACAAATGTTAATAATAAAACTATATATATATATATATATATATATATATATAAAATTGAATATATTAATTATATTAAAGTTAAATATACAAATATTAAATATTATATTATTTTTAATTTATAATTTATTATATAAATAGTCAATAATACTTTAACTTTTAAAACTACTTCATAATGGTGCATAATAGTTATAATTTTAAAATTACTGTTTAATATTAATTATATACTTGTTTGCATTAGAATCCATGGGGCGGGGTGTGCAGAGAGCTGAGGTCATATCAAAGCCACAATAAGATTCATCAGCTGCTTCGACACTGTCTCACATGCCACGGGTTGTGATTAATCAGATATTATGGCAATTTTTTTTTAAGCTTATTGCTTCTCTGCGAGAAACAACCTCATATTCAGATATTCATTAAGGAAAATATCAAATATGTGAAATACTGAAAGGAATTTATAGCTATTGGATAAAGCAAGTTACTATGGCCAGGGTTGAACTATAGAAATTTGTAAATTAAGAAGAGAGCTGAAACTTGGCAAAAGGTCATGCCTAATCTGTCCTCTCGGTGTCATCTTATGTTCTTACCAAGTTATGGTGTCATCTTATGTTCTTAACAAGTTATGAGTTGCGTGTATTCGGTCTTAATTCATATAAATTAGCTTGGACCTTGCAATTTCAATCCACAAGAAAATAGACCTGGCAGAATAGAATAGAAGCTTTAAAAACTACTTTTTGCCTCATTTGACTTGAGTTCCATGAAGTTTGAATATTGTAAATATCTATCTGTAATTGTATTCTGGTTGTGCATTACTCTTACTGAAATCATGGTAATTCTAATTTAGAAAAATGGTTTTATATCGGTTGGCTGGATGTCCATCGATCAAACATCGCAAATGATTGCCTAGGCTTGTATTCCGGTGCTGTATGACCTGCTCCCTGTCAAAGATTCAGCTATTATCAGATCAATATGCATGGAGGCATTAGCTGTAATTTTCTTCTAAAAGAAAAACAATTATGATTTATAGAGGTAGTAAATAAATTTCCCTTCTATCAACTACAACAGGTGTACTCCTGACAGGGAGTGAATTTGACCATTACTTCTGGGGTGATTGGCCTGTTGCATGGTTTCCTCCCAGGGTTTCACTTGAAAAATTGAAATGATGATGTACCGTACAAAAAGAAAAAAGATACCATCAACTAGAATAAAATTATCACCTTAATTGTTGTAAAAGTCAGGTTCTTGTCATACTTTCTTGTGTACCTGTGTAGAACACAAAACAACCATCACTTACTCCGGCCTATGTGAAAGGAACCAAATTAAAAACTATAATAAGTAAATAAAATACATTTCAATATGAAAAATGATGAATGTTCTGATTTGTATCTAATTATACGACATAGTTATAATATTTACATAGGAAATTAAAATTCTTAATATTTACCCAGCAACTTGTCCATCCACAAACCAAGGTCGCCAATCATCTACTATTGTGTAGCCTAATGACCTTATCCATGATTGGCTTCCAATAAATGGCACGACCATATCATGATCACCACTGCAACATCATGTTCTCAAAGTCAAGAGTGTGTATCTCTGCTAAATTACCATGAATAAATTATTTCTTCTCAACTAAATAGCACAATAAACAGAATAGCAAGATTGTTTCATTATAGCGTTACCTCCTTATAAATGGTCTTAGAACACATTCAACTAAGTTATACGAGGGATATTTTAGTAATTTGAGAAATGTTCTTTCAGTAAAATTTCAGTGGTTTATGGGTTTCTAGAAATCTAAAAATAAAATAAGTTCTTAGTATGAACCATTGAATTTCAAAGGTTAATGCTAGAGAGAAAAATGTATGGGGTAGAAAAATTACCTGTAGATTAATACAGAATAACCTTGCATGGTAAGATCTAAATGATATTTGATTACACTTGAGTAATCAGCAGAAAACTTAAACCGTGTGCTACATCTTTTCCACACTCCAGTTATTTGTTCCTGCAAAGAGGGAAAATAAAAGGTAACATAATGTTGTCAGTTGTATCCTATCTATAACAAGATAGTGTTTCTCAAGAGTTATGGGGACAAAGGGACGATTTCAGGGACAAAAAAAATTCTTAAATTTTGGGAGGCTGGAAATGCATCGATGGGATATATATATAAATTTACAATACTACAAATGTATAGAAATATTTAAAAATAACTATAATTTACACAAAGTGTCCTATATTAAATACAGAATTAAGGACACAACAAATCTGATAGTTGATAACAAAGTCAATTCTCAAATCATAAATGTAAATGATAGTCAAAAAAATAAAAAATGGTTTATAATTTATATGGATATCATAGTAGCTGCTAGCAATTCAAAGTTAAATGTACAACTTATATCCTCTTAAAAACTATATATGTTTTCTCTCCAATATATACACTGGTCTAAAATCAATTGCTATCTAGAAGCCACTTAGAAGTTAGAACATTGGAAAATTACCAAATGTGTCCAAAGTCTTTATACAAGTCAAGTACAATAAACATTGGCTACTGAGGTTGATTGGAAAAGGTGTAGTGAAATACCGATTGAGCATGAATTGCTTTTCTCACAGAAGGATTGTTTGCCCAAACATTTGAAACTTGATAAGAATCCTGTTGGGAAAAGCATGTCTTACTTCAGCAATAAATCATGCAAAAAATACAAAGACAATGATAAGAATGCATTTGAAACGATGAAGAGATACAACTTTATATTATCCGCATGCTCAATCTCATGAAAACTTTGAGATAGTCGTTTGATTTAGTTAACCACTGACTGATTCGCAGCATTTAGGTTTATAAGGGAGTAAGAGAAGTCACTTGGAACATTTCTTCACCAAGTTGGCTTAAACTTTAGATACTAAATATGTGATATTTTACTATAGTTTGCCTGATACCTTTTTCCTATGCTTAATAAGATTTATAATTTTATATGAATTCATAGGCAAAAGGCTTGTGTCTATTCATCAAAACACAGTGTCTAGATAAATATACAAGTTTGGAATGTGCCAAGAATGAAAGACCTGCCTATTATACTAACGAGGAGAACAAATATGTTTATCACGTTGACACCTTGATGCATAATTTTCTAACAAAATTTGAGCCCATGAAATTTATCATATTCATAATCCAGGTGATATTAAGGAGAGAAAATTTTCATCCTCCATTGGAATCTTGAAGTATACTCGCTATTTCTCATAACAAACAAAGCACACTGGTTGCAATAAACGAGAAGCTGGTAAAAAATGCAGAAGTCTGGTTGACATGGTGCATAACCTCGTAAAAAATGCAGATTCCAAAGTTGTCACTTTTTTCTCCAAAGCAACTATCACAATTCCATACTCCTTATGGAATCCATTGGAATCATCATTAAATGGACTAGAATATCCATTATTCTTCGAGAATGCTTATTGTCATACTATTTTAGAAGTTTCCTAACATCAAAAACCAAATCCTTACTGTACATAATGAACTCTTTTTCCAGAGCCCTTTGTTTTCTTAGTGGTTTTCTGCTTCTAGAACAGTCTGATTGATTGCATCTTTCCCTTCAGAGCTTGAAGTGTCCTTTCTTGGATGTCATTGAAGATGTTTAGAAAACATAGAAAAGGAAGAACTTGCTATCTGAGGGCTATCAGTTTGAAAATTTTAAATTTATTGACTGTGAATTGGAAGGGTCTTGAATAGTAGGAATCTAGTTCATCATTAGAAACCAAGCGATTTGGTTTGATTTCCAGTTGGACCTTCTTTGCATAATGGGTATTCATGTAGAAGGAACTTCTTTAATACTGTGCCCCCTGATATCACTGGAATGACAGAATCCTCTTTTCCATGGGTTAGATGGGGACACTTCAAGTTTGAAGCCTTATAAATCCATGCAAATAGATCATTGTATGCTAGAAAAACTGTAAAATTCAAGGCTTTGAGTAATGATCCTAGTCATGTCCTATGTTAATTAACTGAGAGCTACTAGTAGAATCCAAATTGCCTATGACAGGGCCCACATATCTTATGTCCTATTTAGATTTTTTTTGAGTAAGCACAGTATCTGCTACTAGATTATCAAACTGGAATTCACAAATATAAAGTATAAATTTCAACTTTTGTGTTTTTTCAGCCCACAAATACAGAATGCTCTCTATAAGGTCTTTGACATCTTTAGTTTTTGGTTGGGATTTGCTGCTTAGTTCTCTTGTTTTATATCTAAGACTTGATGTTTGATACTTTGTTCACTTGTTTCCTTTGTGGGCCCATGCAATGTTGTTGCATTTGTTTTCTTTTTTGGGACCTCATGATACTTAAGGAATTTGATATCTTGGGCTTGGCCTAGTTTGTGAGGCTTTAGGACATGATACCATTCCATTGATTTTTTTATGAATGGGCTGTAAATTATTCATCTCTGAGTGGAAAAAATTATTGATGTCCAGACCATTAATTTCTTTTCTGTCACTTCTGATCTTTAGACTAAAGTGAGAGTAAAAATGTTCATAATACTCGAACTATCAACTAAGAATTTTTTCTTGATCTATATTTATCTTTAGACATTAATATAACTACAAAATGCCCAGTGGGGCAAATATCCCTGGTGGTAGAGATTCCCCTCACTGAATCAAAGATTGCCACCTCTTTATTCTTCATATTTAAACTATTTTTCTTTGGTTTTTGTCCCATAGTTAAGTAATCCCTTTCCCGGTTGTGAATCACCTTGGTAGTATGCAATCACAATCAACCCAATTAGAAATCATTAGCCAATCTACAGAAAGAGAGCACTATAAAATGTATGGCATTTTTTTTGCTCCAATATGCAATATCTTTGTAATACTACAAAATCTCAATCTCATATTATTCAACCATTTGCAATCTGAATCTTGGTGGCTGCAATGTAAGTTTTTTTTATTATATAAAACCTGGTTATAGGATCCAGGACAAAAATCCGTCCAGAGAGCAAGGCAAAGCCCATCAAATATACAGAATAAGCAAACTGTACAAAAAACAGACCAGCGTTGGATACCAAGGCAGGTTTATTTGTTGATGCTTGATAACTGTTTATTTTTTATGACTTTGTTTTAGCTTTGTCTCATAGCCTCTTTTAGCTGCTTTTTTGGGTTCTTCTATGATTCCATGTGTGAGTCCCATTAACCTTTTTTGGTCATATATGGACATACTATATTATGTCTAAGTCCCATTAACAGTCTTTCTATCTATCTATTATTATACTTTAGGTTTTACACAAGATATCAAATTGAATGACATAAGTTCAACCCGCTTCTACCATTAAGATTGTAGATTTTGCTGCCTAATCATTATCCACATATATGGTTCAGGGGACAGAGATAATTTTCTTGGCACTTCATTACTTCGCAGTATATTTAGCACCCTTATTGGGACTTCGAACTATAGTACTTGTTCTGCACTACTTAGATCTGATCAACAAATCCCCATAGCTAACACTCGTAGTGGCTCATGTTTTGTCTGTCACAACATCTATTTTGGCTTCTTTTTTCATTGCTTTCTGAATTCTTCTTGCTCTTAGCGAATTTCATATTATTTTGTGTATTAGTTTGCGTAAGTTTCTTCTATTGTTTGTGTTCAAGTGATGCCCATGGTTGTCTGTTCTCCTTCCAATTGAACCAAACTCAGATTACCACTAAGCCAATTTAGAGAGCAATTCTTATCATGATCATCCCCCAGCATGAGTCAACGGCACATTGTACCATTGTTTTTTGAGAAATAGGGAAATATCATGTGAAACATCTCCACCTTGCTGTACTTTCTGCACAATAAAATGGGTATGGTGCTAGTTTCACTTAATTTGGACACCACTAGCTGGTTGATTTTATCATTTATTGCTGATGTACTTGGTGTCATTGAGCTAAAGCATTTGGCAACCATTTTTAAAAAATCAATACACAGTCACCCATTTTTTAAAAACCTTTTGTAACAACTTTGTTGTTGTTACAGGACATCTACATCAGTTGCCTTGCTACTGCAGAACAACTTTCAACACTAGCCGCCTTTACATAGTGAAGACAAGATAAGATTTAAGGGAAATAAAATGGAAGATAAATGCAAGACACATACAATGCCTTCACCTAAAACGTCTCTTTCTCCTTATATTGAGCTGAAGTATAGTGCACCCTAGCTCTGCTTGATTTGCTCCTTTGATGTAGAAATGTGATTGCTTATAAAAACAATAGCATGATGATAGGATTGATATGATAAGAGATCAAATAGATAGAATGAGGACATGATAATGGAAGATTAGATAGAAATTTCTACAGCATAAGGCTATGGAAGAAGATTTAGATAGAAATTTGGATAACATAACATTATGATAAAGCAAGATATCCAAATGGGATGAGAAGCATCCATTTTATAAAATTCCCAAGAGGCAAAATCAAGGGTTAGGTTAGATTGATAATGGGTGGCTAAGATTGAATGAGGAATAGGGTTAGGATCAAAGTTGTAGTCATGTGACAAGTGTCACATGATGGATAAGGGTTGGGGTTAGGTTTTGCATTAGGGAAACATCCTTATGTGAATGGATATGGTTAATAAGTTTAGTTTGAAATGGATGAATAAGATAAAATGTTAGTTTGACTTTTGGGAAGTGTCTAGGTTCAATGAATGTGGACAAGGCTTAGTTATATTAAAATAATATCTTCATAATATCTTTATTATTTCTTATTTAATGTTCAATATTGTAACTCATGTAAATATTAGATACTTTCTATTTTACGATTGTTTCTTTTTAGAAGCATCATCTTTTATATCTCTATAAATGATCGTTTGATCATTTATTTAATTCATTCATTATTTTACCAATTTACTTGCATAATATGGTACTAGAGCTAGAAAATAAAAAAGATCATCTTTTTGAAAAATTTTGAATGAAAATTTTCTTTTTCTTTTGAAAAACAATTTTTTTTAGAAAATATTTTTTTTGTGGTTTTTGGGCAGATTTCTGGAAACAAAATCGTATGTTTGTTTTTTCCTAGGCATCAAGGGTTCTCCTATCCATAGATTCAAGTGATTTTTCTCATCAATGGCTCTTTGTATACACAAAATTGTGTTTTGTGTGTGAAGGATTTCCGTCAGTTTTTCCTGTTTGTGGTCTCTAGTTCATGGTCGCCATAGCATTTTCGCATCATTTTTTTGACGCAATTTTTCTTGAAACCCTCGCTTTTAGCCCGAGTGACACATTTCCTTAGTCTTTTTTTGCATTCGACGAACGTGACAGCTATTGTTCTTCATCGGTTCTTATCTGCGCGACTAGGGCATACAATGGGTTGTTTCAGCTCACATTCTTGTGTTTTTTCAACAACACGACAACCAATTTTTATTAGCAGTAGTCATTTTTCTCCTGCTCTTGTTCACGTGGCTAGGGCTTTGCCCATGATTTGAAGACTTTCATTTTTTTTTTCTCTGCTCTTATTTTGCAAAGCGTGTGCTTTGTTATGTGAAGGGCACTTCTGATTTTGGTCTTCTGTACAACAAAAGTCACAATCCTAGACTTATTGGTTTTACAGACTCAGATTAGGGAGATTCCACTGATGACGAAAAATCAACATTTGGATATGTTTTCAGTTTGGATCTGGTGCAGTCACATGGATTAGTAAGAAGCAGCAAGTGGTGGCTCTTTCCCCAACATAACTTGAGTATCGAAGAACAATTAAGACAACTTTTGAGGTAGTTTGGCTTTTGAGGATGCTTTTAGACATGCAAATGTCTCAAGTAGATCCTACTCCCTTTACTGTGGCAATCACGGGGTATTCAAACTGGCCAAGAATCTGGTCTTTCATGAGAGAACCAAGCATTTTGACCTTTATTGACATTTCATTTGGCTATTGGTTGAAGACGGATCAGTTTAGTTGCTATACGTTCCCATTGTAGAATAGATAGTAGATATTCTCACCAAGTCTCTAAGCTTGGACAAGTTTGTAAAATTCAGGGGGCAACTTGGTGTAGTTGATAGATTGACCATTAAGGGAGGGTATTAGAATAATATCTTTGTTATTTCTTATTTAATGGCCAATATTGTAACTCATGTAAATATTATATACTTTCTATTTTACGATTGTTTCTTTATAGAAACATTGTATTTTGTATCTCTATAGATGATCGTTTGATCATTCATTTAATTCATTCATTATTATTCCAATTACTTGCGTAATAAGTTAGACGTATGAAGGGGACTCACATGATGGCAATTTTAGACTGTGATCCATGTGAACAAATTTAAGGGCTAGTATTGATTGGATAAGGATAAAGGGATAAAGATGGATTGTGAAATTAATTAAAAAATAATAAATATTTATTTAATTGATGGGATCGAGTGATGGGAACAATAATAAAATGAATAATGAATAATGAATATTTATTTAGTTAAAGGTTAGGATAGAATAGGGTGAAGAATGGAATTAAATAAATGAATATTTATTTTATTTATTTATTTAATGGCTAAGACAAGGTTAAGATAAAGGATGAGGTGATTAAATAAATAAAAACTATTTATTTGATTGATGTCTTAGGATAGGCTAAAATTAATTGTGGCTAGGTATGTATACATTTTGATATCTACACAGTATACCATCCATTGCCTAAAATCGTCCAACCATCATTGCTATAGCATCTTCAAAAACATTCATTCAAGCTCAAATGAAACAAATGATCAAAGAGGGATCATTTTACAGTTACTCTACTTATCTAGAATTGAAAACTACAAATTCTTTTTGGGTGATGCAAAATCTCCTAGGATAGTCCTATATCATACGCCCCAAGTAATTGTTTGTGAGTATAGTGCTCACAAATTTGAGCTAGATGGTAGAAGGAATGCTCTTCCACCATGTAAGAAATCTCAAATCTTTGTCTTCTTTTTCCAATCACCTAGTTGGATTATCGACGGCTCTGCAACTTGACCACCGCTCTGCAAATTGATCACTTTGATCGAGTGCGTGGCGGCCAATTTGGCCCTCCATACACGGAGGGTCTTTAATGAGCCTTCCTTTTACCTCCCAGTATGGGCACTTCTTCAGATGGAGTAAAAGTTTTTGCTTCCGTTGGAAGTGCGGAATCCCTTGCTAACCCTAAGGCTGCCATAGGTGCAAACCAGGTGAGCAAAACCTTCAGGAAAGCATTGGTGGGAGTCACAGTTTGCAAAGATGGTGCTAGGTTCGTTGGAAAAGACCAGGGAGGCGATGGAGTCGATGGAGGAGGATCTGGACCAGGAGGTAAGGTTTCTGCCTCCAAGCGCCTTGTCATTTCCCCTAATGTTGATATGTCTAAAGTGATTAAGGCAGAAAGGAGTAGGCTCTGTGAAACTACTATATTCCTTTCCGCGCAAGATGTTGATAAAATCCCTTCCCTTGTCTCTATGAATAACTGGCTTCATGCGGTTTGGAGTATTAAATTAGTGTTTAAATTTTCCTTATGCAGAATGCTTCAAAAAGGTCTTTTTATCATCTTCTTCCATGATTCAGCCAGTCAAAAGGCTGTGGTTAATAAACAGTTCTGGACTATTGGATCTTGCAACTTTTGTGCCCTAGGTTGGTCAGATAACGCTAATTTTGAGGAGATTATGGCACTTTCATGGCCTAGATGGATTACCATTAAACAGATACCTCCATTTCTTTGGAATGTTTTTTCGGAAACCCTAGACTCACTGGGTAGATTCATTCGTGTTGACCAATCTAGTATCCTACTTCCACATATGGATGGTAGAGTTTTGATTTCCATTGAACCTGGAATAGATATTCCAGATAGCCTGGTATTTGACTTGGATGATGGGTTGTTTACATGTCCGGTTGAGTATTTGGGTGGTTTGAACTCGTGTTTCCTATGGAAGAGGGACGACCATAGGAGGAGGAATTGCCCTCTCTTGGCCTCTACAAATAAACACCAAACCTCCTCCAAAGTTGAGGCCAAGCATGCCAAACCTGTGACCCCTGTCTCAAATCAACCAGCATTCTCCAGGATACGAACTTGTGAACCCCCTCAAAACGATACCTTTGTCTCTTCTAATTGCACCTCTGTTGACCCTAACCCTATCAATGTCAACATTGAGAAACTTTCTCTTTCTCTTGGATTTGAAAAGGCCTCCCTGGAGGAGCAAGGAAAGTCAACAAATAATGGGAATGGCAAAGAAATAAGAACAAACGTAAATTTAAGAATGCCCAACAATGGGCTATAGACAGGATTAGAAGGAATGATGGACCCTTCAAGAGGAGAGGAAACATGAATGAAAAAATTGTAAACCACCCCCCCTGATAATCTCCTCCAAGGAAGAAAGGACATTAAGGAAGGATATTTTAGGGGGAGTGTAGAACAAGGAGAGATTGGGGTCAATGAGTGTTGTCGGGATGACATGGATATTCCAGAAGGGCAAAATGAGATGAATACCAGTGATCCCACCAGTAGAAGTTCCTTACATGATTATGACCTAACAGTCATTCCGGCGACCCCCCTGACCCCCCCTCTACTTGTCCTCTCCCCAGTCCCTCTAACGAATCCCTCCTCAACCTCCCTCCTGGGTTGGAGGATGTTAGCAAGGGGGGAGTGCTTGCCTCACAATCTCAAAAAGATGACTTTACCCTCAAAGAGATCTATAGTGAAAGTGGTGTTAACAAAAACTAGGCCATCATGCCATTTGTGGAGAGCCCATGAGAAGAAATTCTCAATTTTAATAAGATTAAAAGGAAACCTAGGGTGACTGATTAACCCACTAAAGCTGAGAGCGCTATACTAGGAGGAGACAACAATGGTCCCAAGGAAGGAAAGAGGAAAAGGGGAAGACCTGCAGGATCTGTTATTAAGAAAGATACCAAAAACACTCACAGTAATAATTTGCCTAAATGCTACTCAAGGTTTAGGAATAGTTTGGACTCCTCTTCGTAATTTATATCGATATTAAAATTGCCTCTTGGAATGTTAGAGGACTGGAGTCCTCGGATAGGAAGTATATAGTGCAGAGGTTCCTGAGAGTTAACAAGGGATTTGATTTTTTAATGCTTCAAGAAGTTAAAGCAACCAAGTTGACGCTTGACATCTCCCTGAAATGCATTTGGAGAGAAGCTACTGCCTACTCTACCACACATAACAGAGGGAGAGGAGGCACATCTATTCTCATAAGCCCCAATTGGACCAAACTTGTCTCCAGATGAAGAACATCACCATGTAATAAGGCAGTTTGGATTATCTTTGATTTCAAAGGTAGGGAATTCGGGATATTGTTTAGTATATGCTTCTAATGACTATAAGGACTGGTTTATGGAAATGGATGTTTCAGCTAGAGGATATTCTCAAGACAAGCTGGGCGGTAATAGATTGGAATGGAAGGGCAGTGAGGAGTTCTTCTGGAACAGGATGGTAGGAAAACACAAACTTCTTGACCCACTCAGTGGTTGTAAAGATGACCACAAAGACATTTGGTACACTTGGTGCAATTTTCAACGTGGAGGCAAAAGGATCTATTCTAGATTGGACAAATTTTACTTAAATCATGAATTCTTTAACTGTCAAAAGGATGAGGCTGGTAGAGTGGTCGAAGTTATCCCTTATACATTTTCAGACCATCACCCCATCTCTACTAGGCTCATAACAAGTGGATCTACTGCCAGAAGGTGCCCAGAAATCAAATCCTTCTACCTTAATACCTCCTTATTGGATGAGGCAGAAATTAATAATGCTACTTATATGATCAGATGGAACAAAAAAGTTATAGTGAAACACAACAGTGCAAGAAGTAGACGGTCCTAGAACATCTCAAGATGGAAAACCTTATTCTAAACAGTTAGGGGAAAAAGAGCGAGGGATGCAAGATGGGTAGAAGGAAAACTTCAGGAGGAGCTATCTAGGGCAGAAATTGACTTGCAAGATAATCCCTCTTCTGAAGAAGCTGTTATCGCTCAAAATTGCACCCTAATCAAGTTTGATGAATACTTGATCGATTTTGAGGAACATGGAAACAAACCAAGGTTGTGGGTAACCTATAGCTGGAATGAATCTCCGGATGAAGGTCGGCTTCCTGTCTAGTAACTCACCTGAAACCACCTAAAACTAAACCTTTTGCTGGAGGAAAGAGGTAGAAGGATGAATAAAAATAAATCTAACTCCTAAAGGGTGATGCACTAGAAAACTATGTTCTGAGATCCATAGATATAACAGACACACAATAAGAATGGCAACATATACTTCTTTGCACAGTCCCACTAATTCATAATCTCTGCATAATCAATTTGTAAGAAGGCTTATAATAACAGCCTCTAAAAGGAGAAAAAGATCTCTCACAATCTGGAAAAATGATTAAACACAACTCACAATCTGCAAAGAAAATATGAGAAAATACTGCATAAAAGCTTAGTTACCGATTCGGGTGCGGATGCCGATGCGGATACGAGATGCGGGTGCGCGGATGCGTGATTTTTTTTTTGGGGGGGATGCGGATGCGTTTGGATGCGTGTATATATATATATATTTATTTATTTATTTATTGTGCAAATATTATATTTAATGAATTCTCATACATTTAAAATATATTGTAACATTAATAAAATGTATATTATAATATATATAAAATAATTAAATATAAATATAAATATATAATATATATTATTTATGATAAGTTTTATGTAATAATATATATTATATATTTATTAAATATAAATATAAATATATAATATATATTATTTATGGTAAGTTTTATGTAATAATATATATTATATATTTATTATTTATCATCCCCCCTATTATTCATTGAAAACAAATACCGAAGACCATAACAAATACCGAAAGATTAAATTATTTAAATATGATAACATCGTCAAGGAAGGGCTATAACAAAAGATTAAATATGATAACCGCGCATCACAGGGCATCCACCCCGCATCCGCTCCCGCTTCCCGCATTCGCTCGCATCCACTCCCGCATCAAGCCTTCAGGAGCCCGCATCGGTAACTAGGCATAAAAGCACCAACATGCAATACAGATTTGAGGATAAATGATATCACAGAAATCTACACCTACACTAAGCACACAATAATAGACCAAGCAAGGAAGGCATAAGCTATAAATCACATAAAAAAGGTGTCCTGAACCTGCATATCTTTGAAAATGGGTTACAAACTCTCTTTGCTTTTGTTAAGAACTTATAAGAATAGTTACAAAACAACAAGCCAAAGGAAAAAGAACTGGTTACAAAGAGGCCTCAGCTCATACTTATGCATTTTGCAGCCAACTACCTTATAAATGCAAGTAATAACTTCTGGGTCGGATTCAATCTATCCAGCCACTTTCTAGCCCTTCAAAAGTCTTTAAAAATGCAATTTGGTGACCCAAAAGTCATGCCCAAATAATATCATCATGAAGACCCCCTCATAATTGCAGTCTTATCCTCTAAATAGCCCATAAGGAGCTTCTGAAAAGCAATAACTGCCTGCAGACTTTAACAACTGCATTTTTGACTTTAGGAATTTGCCATAAATTTGTCAAAATATCTCTGACTTTTAAAAGTGAGATAAATATCTATTTTGCACCTTTATTAATTTACTAAATGATTTATAATTTTATTGTTTTAATAAATAATGACTATATTAATAATATTTACTAAGTGACAATAACATCACTTTATAATATTATTAACATATTTATTATTTATTAAAGTAATAAAATTATGAACTTATTTAATTGGTACAAAAATAAAATATTTATTTTACTTTTGAAAGCTTATTTTCCATATTTGAAAACCTTTCATCATAAGGCTAATATGATTGTTTTATAACATATATAATATTTTATAAAATATTGTATATGTTATAAAACAATTTCTAAAGTCTCACATTAATCCCATGGTGCATTAGATCATGAGTCTTTTGATAAAAATTAAAAGGAAAAAATCCTTTTTACTTTGTCGTTGAGAATATAGGGCATTCGAACCCTAAAAACACTTCACATTTTATTCTTTTGTTTTCTTTGCTTGTGCGAGCTCTGCCTGGGGATAAACTGCCGCCATGAATGTTGAGGGTTTGGAAGCTCTGAACTTTGCAGCCGCCATGAATGGGAAAGTGAGGAGTTCTAGTTGTGAAAAAATGCTCATTGCTGGCCACCATGAATGGATTTTCTGTGCGTTTATCTCAAAAAACGTGACTGCTCTAGGAAAAAACATGGCTTCTTGGGAAAAACATCGACTTCTTTGCTTGAAACCGTGCTCTATTAGAAACCATGGCCTGCTGGGCTGAAACCGTGACCTTCCATGGAGAGATTACTGGTCTTCTATGGCTGAAAGGTATTTCACTTGCATGTTTTATTCTTGCTGTTCTAAAAAACGCCATTTTCTTGCTTCTTGTTGCTGCTAAGACCATATAATCTAGAAGTTTATCATTTTCCCTTTGTAGATTACTGGTTTTTTTTGAAGGAAAATGTCTGATTCTCTATATTTTTCTTTTAAAATCTAAATCTTCCTTTAGTAAAATGTTGTTTTGAAAAAAAACATGGCTCATCTGTTACTTTGTTAGAAAATCTAAAGCTTTCTCCATGCTGCAGCAAATGTGGCTCTATGGAAATTCCTGATGTCTGATGTATGAGAACAATGTTATTGCAATCTTCGTGCTCTTGTTCCTTGTATGCTCGCTGGAAAAGATTCAATCCCTTCTCAAACACCTCCATTGTTTCATATTGATTTTCGTTAGAAATATTGTCCTCAGACAGATATAACTACCATTGCTTCATGCGTGCTCTCTTGAAGCTATGTTCTCATTGATTCTTAAAGCAACATTCCTGCAGATATATATTGAAATCCTTGATCTGATTATTAAATTTGTGAATTCATTCTTACAACTGAGATTGTCGTCCTTGGGAGGAAGAACACTATTGCTCAACATTTCATTTGCTCATCCTTTTATTACTCTTATTCTTGTGGACTATACTTATGACAGCCACAACACAACTGACATCTTTGCTTTTAAGTATGTACGTCGGTATGACTACAACTACTCCTATAGCAGTCCTTTATATCTGCTGTAACAAATCATCTTGATGCATTGCTAATCAGCATGCTTCTACTACCTATATCAGAAATTTGCTTCCTTTAATGGTTTGTTGCTGCTACTAAGAAACATTTGCTGCTCTTCGTGCACTATGATAAAAGATACCATGTAGCTCATACATGATTCCCCTTATGTGATTTTGGTCTTCAATGCAATCAAATGCCACTTTACAGACTGTCATGTTGCTGCTCTGTATGCATGATTTTGATCCTTATTATTATGAAAAATGCTGCTGCCCTTTTCTGATACTTGTTGTTCCTCATTGATTGTTATTTCATCTACTGTTACTATTGGCATTGCTCATGGTAGCGTTTTCAGATTTAGATTCATGATCATATATTGAAAGCATCAACAACTGTGACTATGATATGGCATTATGATTCACTGTCTGCCTTTATCACAGTCATGGTGTAAATTTGTCATGTTATTGCTGCTATAGAATTCTTTGAAAGGCATTTGTAATTGCAATATCATGTAGTTGTTCACTACTATTGAATTTCAGCCTTGTGTTCATTTTTCACATATGTTGTCTTTGATTTTTTCATGTTTTCGTTTTGGCCTTGAACCACAACACTGTCATTTACTTGCTTCTTCTAGCTGCTATATCATTGCTTTATTCTTGTTCCTCCATACAAGTGATGGCCCCCTTTTATAAAAGCAAAGATCATTGTTCCTCTTTTTATAGTTCATTTGTCTATCATGTAGCACGCTGGGTTCAACCCTTTTGGGAGCCACATTTTACCCCACGTGCTACAGGATAGACATCTGCAACTGCGCATGAAGCAAACGAGTTAGAAAGCAAATGCATGTTTCGGAGGAGTTTGATATAATGACTTGGCTGTTGTATCTTTTGTTTGATGCGTATATAAGTCAGCATGTACATGTATGGTAAGAAAATGAATATGTAATGCTTGGGACACATCATTGCTTAGATCTTTTGATCTAACACCATTGCTATCAATTGAGTGCGGGATTGGGAACATGCTGGAGCAACAGGAGACACGAACAACTCGAGGCACAACAACATAGCAGAGCACGACTACGAACCAGTCATTCAGGCAGTGACTGGTCCCACTCTTTACTTATGCATTTATTTACTCATTTGAAGTATATGCTCACTTGTATTTGCATTGAACAAGTAGTTATTCTCACAGCTTGTGTGAGACAATATTCAGCTATTTTGTCAATAAAGATTATTTCTCGCAATTCTTATCTGTGCACTCTTTTATGACAGCACTACATGACGCAATGTAACAATGTGATCTTTTATTCTTTTCTCTATGCATATGAATGTGATCCAGCAGAGCTAAAAATGTACCTTAATTCTCTTTAAAACATAACAACTCCACCTGATTGAGTTTGGTACCGAAAATCTGTAACATTTTGGCGACATCTGCAATATGTTTGCCTGCTAAACATCAAGACCAGCTGCCTGAGTTTTTCATTGGGCACAAAGTCACTTATTAAACATGACAAAAACTTGAGAGTCACTTGCAGATACCGTAATAACCTTTTCTAACTGATTGAATATAGGTATATGGCTTGTGATAGCGAAACTTCACTATCATGAATTATATGCGTGTATCTGATCAATTGGAAAAAATTGACAGCCCTTAGTATAATTGAAAAATAGAAACAAAGCAGCCCTGTTCATAGCTGAAACCTTTTTTTTTTTTTTTTGTTGTAGCCCTTGTTAATTCACTTAGAGGAGGTGTACGGTTTGTGATAGTAAAACAAAAATTTACTGGCATGAGTCATATGTATTCCCCGTGAATTAGGAAGGTCTACAACAACATCTTCTTGCTCACTTGTAACCTCTGATTGACTGAGAACCCTTCCGAAAACTTACTGAAAACAGGAAAACCAGAAACTAAAACTAACTAAATGTGCTGGACAACACTTAGGGGAAGCTGAAAACCACAACTAAACTAGTGTGCCACAGCACTTATTGAACTCGAAACTGCTGCAATATATACAAGGATAGATCCTACCTCAAAAGCAGTGCTTGAGATGAATCCCATTAACTGGGATTCGCTCCATGTTGCCATCCGACCTTGAAAGATGAAAGGCGTTATCCTGTTTACATTCTGAGATAATATAAGGCCCGCTCCAAAAAGCATCAAACTTGGAGTGATTTCCAGGCTTGCTTTTGTGTTCATCCCATTTCAACACTATGTCTCCTTCCAGGAAAATTCTTGGAGATGCCCTTTTATCGAAAGACCTTTTCATCTGAGCCTGATTATGTTCAATGGTTCTTAAAGCTGCTGTCCTTACCTCTTCCAATTCAACCAGTTGTGCCAATCTTACAGTTAATGGCTCTTCTTCTATCATATCAAGCTGATCTGCCAAGTCAAGAGCTAGAAGCTCAAGGGAGATAGGTAACAGAGCCTCTTTGCCATAAACAAGTCTGAAAGGTGACTGCCTTGTTGATCTTTTCTGAGTGATTCGATCAGCCCACAAGGCTGATTTCAATTGGGTATGTCATGCTCTCTGGTTACCCTCCATAGTCCTCTTGATGATTCTGATCAGATTTTTGTTAGTAAACTCCGCTTGGCCATTGCCTTGCGGGTAATAATTGGAGGATGTATTTAGATAGATTCTGTTTCTTATAACCCAATCAGAAATTTTGAAACTCACAAAAGCTAAAGCATTATCTGAGATAATGGATTTAGGAACACCAAACCTGAAAACCAGCTCTTCGTAGAAATTTAGGACAGCACTTTCATTAGCCTCCTTAAGCGCCACTGCCTCGGTCCACTTAGTGAAATAGTCTGTGGCTGTTAACACCCATTTGTGACCAGCACTGGAGGGTGGGGTTTATTACCCCAATGAAATCCAAACCCCACTTCATAAAGGGTTGCTCAACCTGTATTGGCTGCAGGGGTAAGGCTGCCAACCTCTCTTTACCAGCAAATAGTGCGCATTCCTTGCACTTCCTAACCCATAAGTGTGCGTCTTTGAATAGATTGGGCCAATAATAGCCACCCTTCATCACCTTGAGAGCTATTGCTCTAGGTGAGAAGTGACTTCCAGCTAACCCATTATGAAACTCATGCAACACCTTATCCATTTTGTCAGTTTCAACACACCTTAAGAGGACGCCATTAAAGTCCCTTCTAAATAGAATATTATTCAATAAAACACAAGGGATGGACTGCAGTCTAAAATACCTCCGTTTTGCTTTATCCAAACCTTGTGGACATTCGCCAGTCTATAGAAAATGAGTCATTTGTTGTATCCAACTCGTGGCAGAATCTGAAACTGTTTGTCCATCATCTTGTAAAACTAGAACGTCTTGCTCACCCTTTTCTCTGTTGCTTATGTCATCAGCAAGCTGTTCGCACAACCCTTTTCCTCTGATTAGTTTGGTGACTTTGATCTCAACATCATATTCCATCACTTTAGTCACCCAACCCTCTTATCACTTAACTCCTTACTTAGAAGGAACTCTTTCACGCTCGGATGAGCCACCATTAGAAAAATCTTGTTATTAGATAACATGTGCTTAAATTTTTTCAAACTCCTTATAGCAGCAAGAACATGTTTCTCCACAAATGAATACCTAAGCTCATAGTCTTTAAGTCCTGGACTGAAAAAAGCCACCAGCTGTTCTAGTTCTTCATCATTGCGCTGAACTAACATAGCTGAGATAGAATCAATATCTCCATAGGCATATAGAACAAAATCTTTAGAAAAATCAGGATTTATGAGTGTGGGTGCTGCTGCAAGTGCCTCTTTAATCAACTCAAAACTCCTTTTTCCGTCTTTAGTCCACTTAAATGGCACATTTTTTCTTAACATGGTTGTTAGTGGACTCAATAAATCTGCAATACCTGGGATAAACCGTCTAACAAAATTTATTCAGCCAATGAAACTTTGCAAACCTTTCTTATGCGCTGGTAAGGAAAGAGCCAATATTGCTGTTATTCTTTCAGGATCAATAGTGATACCTTGTTTAGACACCACATAACCAAGCAATTTGCCCTCATGAACAGCAAAAACACACTTTTTGGGATTAAGAGATATCCCAAATTCTCTGCATCTTTCAAAAATCTGCCTTAGATGCTTTAAATGTTCTTTTGCCTCCCAGAAAAAGACAGTGATATCATCCAGGTACACTAAAACAATTTTATACATTAATTTGTCAAAAGCCATGTCCATGGCCTTCTCAAAAATTTCCCCAGCATTGGACAAACCAAAGGGCATCTTTTTGTACGCCATGGTACCCCACTTGGTGATAAAAGTTGTTTTGTACTGGTCTTCCTCCCTTACTAAAATCTGATTATAACTGGAATACCCATCCAGTAAGGAAAATCTCTCAGATCTTGAGACTACTTGAAGGATTTGCTCCATAGAAGGCAAGGGGTGTCGGTCTTTCAATGAGGCTCTATTTAGATCTCGAAAATCTACATGCAACCTTATCTCCCCATTCTTTTTCCTAACTGGCACAAGGTTTGAGACCCAAGAAGTGTGTTTGATAGGGAAGATGATGCAGCTTTCAATCAGTTTATTCAATTCTTTTTGCATAAGTGGCTCTAACTTTGGGTTCAGGGGTCTCTGTTTCTGCCTTACTGGTTTTGCATCGGGTTCAAGCTCGATAGTATGTTGAGCAAGTTGGGGATTGAACCCCTTCAAATCACTATACTCCCATGCAAAAACATCATTAAATTCTTGAAAAAGCTGAATAAATGAATGTTGTTCTTCCGCTGTACATACCTTGCCCAACTTAAGTAACTTTCCTTTGAACACCTCAACTTCCTCGTAGTGTTCCTGTTGAACCTGCATGCTGGCTTTTGACCTTCTAGTCTCATCATCGGTATTAAAAATGGATTCAAGGGTGACCAAACCTTTTGGCACCTTGTTGTTTTTAAGCTGGATGATTTGGCCATCATATTGATGCTGAAACTTCTCCTGATTGACGTGTGAGAATTCAGCCTCCTCTCTTAAGAGGTTGATTATTTGCTGGTCGTTCTTAAAGACTTGCCAATGAGTACCATTATCAGGTACAGCAGGTCTAACAATGACCTTGACATGCTGGTTTTTTCTTTCGTTGTTGATTTCCTTTGGAATGTCAAATTCAGCACCAATGGTAGCCAATCTATCAGCATTTTTATTCTGATTTCTGGCTATAGACACCAGATTAAATGCATCAAAGCCTTCTATTAGGTCCCATACCATGTGTTTGTAAGATTTCAGCAACTCATTCTTGGTAAGATTGATGTTTCTCACTTGATTAACTATTAATTGGCTGTCACCATAAACCTTCAAACAACCAATACCTCTTCTTCTTGCCTATTCCAATCCATGAATAAGAGCCTCATACTCAGTAGTATTATTGGAACAACTGAAACAGAAATGAAAAGCTGAATAATACCTGTCATTATTTGGAGAAACCAACATGCAGCCTCCACCAGCTCTAACTTTATTCCTTGCACCATCAAAAAACAACTTCCAAACTTCGTCACTTTGCTGCCCAAACTGTTGTTTTGCACCTTTTTTGAGGTTAGGGATGAATGCATCAGCCTCATGTATTAAATACATACCCAAACCAGCATGTCCCGGATGTTATTCAGAAAGACCTTCTGCTTGATTTTGAACAACCCACTCATCTAGGAGTATATCTGGTATCGTATCGGTCTGAGTGTTGCCTTCTTGATAAATAGGCTGCCCCTCTTGGTCACTTGCCAACAAGTTGGCGTTAACATGACTTGGAGAGTAAGGTTCAACATGATCGTTGGCAATAGGCTCGGATTCTATGGTAACTTTGGTGCCATACCTAGTTCTAAACAGCATGTGGGACCAATCTGAAGACAAATAGCCACCAATCTTAGCAGTGAAATCCCTTGACAAGCATATCGCAAAGTAAGGAGGCAACTCTATGACATAGATATTTTGTGGGATAGAGAAGCTTGGACAAGCCTGTAGGGTCAAATTCAGGTTTTTAATAACTCCTATGGTATTAACAGCGGTACCATCTAGTTGTACTACCCCCTTTTCAAGTGGCTCATACTTGATATCCAACTTGTCTACGATCTGTTTGGGCATTACTGAGCTGCTTGCACCTGAGTCAATCATGCAATTGTGGACTAGGTGGTCTCCTATGATCAAAGATACGTAAAAAGGTGGGGGTTTAACTGCTGGAACTTGTTGTTCTTTCTCTTTTATAACAGTGTTGGTCATTACAATTTTAGCCTCCTCGCTTTTGGGCTTACTAGAAAGACTTAAATCGGATAAAGTTGATTGCAAAAGGTTTTTTTGACCTGGAATGGTCAAGGAATCCTATATGGAGATAGATACGTTTTCTTTTTTCATATGATCCATAATATTGAAAGAAGTCGCACTAACCTTAGGCTGAAACCTTGTTGCAGCATTCTCCACATTAGGGGAAACTTGTTGTATTAGCTGTATCGGATTTATAGGCTGTCCCTTGTTTGTTGAAGGCTGTCCTCTTGGGAGAATCCGAGCATTCTCAGTATTAACTAGCCCAACAACTTGCTGTTCCACCTCTACTGCTCTCTTTTTTCTCCTTGTGTTATCTGAAACAGCAAGAACCACTTGGTTTACTCCACAAAAGTCCTTGTCCTGCCAATTCATAAGAGTTGCCCCTGGCTATTGTTCTTCTTGATGATGAATAGAGGCTTCATCAAAAGTATTTGACTGCAAACCTGGGCTATTTTGAACCATTAAAGCTTGGTTGATAATGTCATTTGTACAAGCATTCTGATTATGTGGCTGATTACATGGAAAACACCATTCGTAATCTTGAGCCAGATTGTTCTGAGTGGGTACAAGCTCTTTTGAAGAGCTAGCAACGTTGGGGCTATAAGGCTGATATGGTCTGGTGTTAAAATTCTGCCTATGACCTTGGTTATTGGGCTGATATGGTGGTCTATTATTCTGATTTTGCTGAAAAGGCGGTTGATAAGGAGGCTGGTAAGGCCTATATCCTTGACTTTGCTATTTTTTCATATTCACAATTTCATTACCAAAATTCTATAGAATACCTTTAATCTCCTGCAACTCGATAGACTGAGTTGGCATAACATTTTCATGTCTATTGGACTGATTATTAGGTGCTGGTAATGCTGGTGCAGCCGGAATAACAACTAAAGGGGTTGTTTGCAAAGGTATCATTGACTGAACTACAGGTGCTATCAAAAAAATTGGCATAGGAGGTCTTGGGGCAAGTTTTCCAGCCTTTATAAGGTTGTTTTCTGCTCTAATGGCCATATCATAAGCACCTAGAAGTGTAACCCCTCCCATTGATTGTATCATAACTGCTATATCACTATTGAAAGCCCTCAAATAATATAAGAAAGCATGATCA
>MU224527.1:1675803-1690045 GCA_018584345.1 Thuja plicata | reverse complement strand
CAGCAGAGGGTCTTACCGTTTGAGGGATTCTCTCCCATGTCCTTTGGAAACGGAAGTTGAAATCTGTTACTTGTTCATGGGGGGGCCTTTTGATAGTTGACAATTGCTCCACCAAAGATAGATGGTCTTATTTGTCTTCAAAAAACTTGCAAAGTTCAGTACCCAGTTGGTCCCAATCAGTAATAGAACCCACTGCTAGCCTTCTAAACCACTGCAAAGATTTTCCTTTGAAAGATGCGGCTAACAACCTGACAACAACATTATCCTCTGTAACATGATGTAGGGCACAAAGATTGGCTACATCCTTTATGTGCTCAACTGGGGTGGTTTGATCTTCAACATTAAAATATGGTAAACTTTTTAATGTAGCAACAGGAATGACATCGTGTTGAGCAAAATTCAGCGGGCTTCCTTGATTGAATGAAACAAAAGGCTGGTTCTGTTGTAGTGCCGTTGGAATCTGCAAAACTTGACCTCTTGGGGCAGTAAAAACTGGAACAACAAAATTTATTCTTGCTGCGAGAGGTGTAGACTTGGTTCTCCTTGTATAAACAAGTGTCCCTTTTACCTTTTTAGCTTCTCTCCCTCTTCTTCTAGGTGGAGACAACTGCAAATAGTCAAAAGTTGAAGAGCTGCTCCTTGTTTGCACTCTTCTCATATGCTGTAATCTACCGGTTCTTCTTTTCCAAAGCTCAGAGTCGCCAAGTGTGTAATTTTAAAACCTCTCTCAGGCTCAAAATACTGCTCTTCACACTAACAGCAGAAAAAATATCATTAATAAGGACTGGAAATCAGCCACTTGTCCCACTGGGCATGCCAAAAACTGTTATCGCTCAAAATTATACCCTAATCAAGTTTGATGAATACTTGATCGATTTTGAGGAACATGGAAACAAACCAAGATTGTGGGTAACCTATAGCTGGAATGAATCTCCGAATGAAGGCCGGCTTCCTTTCTGGTAACTCACCTGAAACCACCTAAAACTAAACCTTTTGCTGGAGGAAAGAGGTAGAAGGATGAATAAAAATAAATCTAACTCCTAAAGGGTGATGCACCAGAAAACTATGTTCTGAGATCCACAGATATAACAGACACACAATAAGAATGGCAACATATACTTCTTTGCACAGTCCCACTAATTCATAATCTCTGCATAATCAATTTGTAAGAAGGCTTATAATAACAGTCTCTAAAAGGAGAAAAAGATCTCTCACAATCTGGAAAATTGATTAAACACAACTCACAATCTGCAAAGAAAATATGAAAAAAATACTGCATAAAAGCACCAACATGCAATACAGATTTGAGGATAAATGATATCACAGAAATATGCACCTACACTAAGCACACAATAACAGACCAAGTGAGGAAGGCATAAGCTATAAATCACATAAAAAAGGTGTCCTGAACCTGCATATCTTTGAAAATGGGTTACAAACTCTCTTTGCTTTTGTTAAGAACTTATAAGAATAGTTACAAAACAACAAGCCAAAGGAAAAAGAACTGGTTACAAAGAGGCCTCAGCTCATACTTATGCATTTTGCAGCCAACTACCTTATAAATGCAAGTAATAACTTCTGGGTCGGATTCAATCTATCCAGCCACTTTCTAGCCCTTCAAAAGTCTTTAAAAATGCAATTTGGTGACCCAAAAGTCATGCCCAAATAATATCATCATGAAGACCCCCTCATAATTGCAGTCTTATCCTCTAAATAGCCCATAAGGAGCTTCTGAAAAGCAATAACTGCCTGCAGACTTTAACAACTGCATTTTTGACTTTAGGAATTTGCCATAAATTTGTCAAAATATCTCTGACTTTTAAAAGTGAGATAAATATCTATTTTGCACCTTTATTAATTTACTAAATGATTTATAATTTTATTGTTTTAATAAATAATGACTATATTAATAATATTTACTAAGTGACAATAACATCACTTTATAATATTATTAACATATTTATTATTTATTAAAGTAATAAAATTATGAACTTATTTAATTGGTACAAAAATAAAATATTTATTTTACTTTTGAAAGCTTATTTTCCATATTTGAAAACCTTTCATCATAAGGCTAATATGATTGTTTTATAACATATATAATATTTTATAAAATATTGTATATGTTATAAAACAATTTCTAAAGTCTCACATTAATCCCATGGTGCATTAGATCATGAGTCTTTTGATAAAAATTAAAAGGAAAAAATCCTTTTTACTTTGTCGTTGAGAATATAGGGCATTCGAACCCTAAAAACACTTCACATTTTATTCTTTTGTTTTCTTTGCTTGTGCGAGCTCTGCCTGGGGATAAACTGCCGCCATGAATGTTGAGGGTTTGGAAGCTCTGAACTTTGCAGCCGCCATGAATGGGAAAGTGAGGAGTTCTAGTTGTGAAAAAATGCTCATTGCTGGCCACCATGAATGGATTTTCTGTGCGTTTATCTCAAAAAACGTGACTGCTCTAGGAAAAAACATGGCTTCTTGGGAAAAACATCGACTTCTTTGCTTGAAACCGTGCTCTATTAGAAACCATGGCCTGCTGGGCTGAAACCGTGACCTTCCATGGAGAGATTACTGGTCTTCTATGGCTGAAAGGTATTTCACTTGCATGTTTTATTCTTGCTGTTCTAAAAAACGCCATTTTCTTGCTTCTTGTTGCTGCTAAGACCATATAATCTAGAAGTTTATCATTTTCCCTTTGTAGATTACTGGTTTTTTTTGAAGGAAAATGTCTGATTCTCTATATTTTTCTTTTAAAATCTAAATCTTCCTTTAGTAAAATGTTGTTTTGAAAAAAAACATGGCTCATCTGTTACTTTGTTAGAAAATCTAAAGCTTTCTCCATGCTGCAGCAAATGTGGCTCTATGGAAATTCCTGATGTCTGATGTATGAGAACAATGTTATTGCAATCTTCGTGCTCTTGTTCCTTGTATGCTCGCTGGAAAAGATTCAATCCCTTCTCAAACACCTCCATTGTTTCATATTGCTTTTCATTAGAAATATTGTCCTCAGACAGATATAACTACCATTGCTTCATGGGTGCTCTCTTGAAGCTATGTTCTCATTGATTCTTAAAGCAACATTCCTGCAGATATATATTGAAATCCTTGATCTAATTGTTAAATCTGTGAATTTATTCTTACAACTGAGATTGTCGTCCTTGGGAGGAAGAACACTATTGTTCAACATTTCATTTGCTCATCCTTTTATTACTCTTATTCCTGTGGACTATACTTATGACAGCCACAACACAACTGACATCTTTGCTTTTAAGTATGTACGTCAGTATGACTACAACTGCTCCTACAGCAGTCCTTTATATCTGCTGTAACAAATCATCTTGATGCATTGCTAATCAGCATGCCTCTACTACCTATATCAGAAATTTGCTTCCTTTAATGGTTTGTTGCTGCTACTAAGAAACATTTGCTGCTCTTCATGCACTATGATAAAAGATACCATGTAGCTCATACATGATTCTCCTTATGTGATTTTGGTCTTCAATGCAATCAAATGCCACTTTACAGACTGTCATGTTGCTGCTCTGTATGCATGATTTTGATCCTTATTATTATGAAAAATGTTGCTGCCCTTTTCTGATACTTGTTGTTCCTCATTGATTGTTATTTCATCTACTGTTACTATTGGCATTGCTCATGGTAGTGTTTTCAGATTTAGATTCATGATCATATATTGAAAGCATCAACAACTGTGACTATGATATGATTCACTGTCTGCCTTTATCACAGTCATGGTGTAAATCTGTCATGTTATTGCTGCTACAAAATTCTTTGAAAGGCATTTGTAATTGCAATATCATGTAGTTGTTCACTACTATTGAATTTCAGCCTTGTGTTCATTTTTCACATATGTTGTCTTCGATTTTTTCATGTTTTCGTTTTGGCCTTGAACCACAATACTGTCATTTACTTGCTACTTCTAGCTGCTATATCATTTCTTTATTCTTGTTCCTCTATACAAGTGATGGCCCCCTTTTATAAAAGCAAAGATCATTGTTCCTCTTTTTATAGTTCATTTGTCTATCACGTAGCACACTGGGCTCAACCCTTGTGAGAGCCACATTTTACCCCACATGCTACAGGATAGACATCTGCTACTGCGCATGAAGCAAACTAATTAGAAAACAAATGCATGTTTCGAAGGATTTTGATATAATGACTTGGCTGTTGTATCTTTTGTTTGATGCGTATATAAGTCAGCATGTACATGTATGGTAAGAAAATGAATATGTAATGCTTGGGACACATCATTGCTTAGATATTTTGATCTAACACCATTGCTATCAATTGAGTGCAGGATTGGGAACATGCTGGAGCAGCGGGAGACACAAACAACTCGAGGCACAACAACATAGCAGAGAAGGACAACGAACCAATCATTCAGGCAGTGACTGGTCCCACTCTTTACTTATGCATTTATTTACTCATTTGAAGTATATGGTCACTTGTATTTGCATTGAACAAGTAGTTATTCTCACGGCTTGTGTGAGACAATATTCAGCTATTTTGTCAATGAAGATTATTTCTCGCAATTCTTATCTGTGCACTCTTTTCTGACAACACTGCATGATGCAATGTAACAATGTGATCTTTTATTCTTTTCTCTATGCATATGAATGTGATCCAACAAAACTAAAAATGTACCTTAATTCTCTTTAAAACATAACAACTCCACCTGATTGAGTTTGGTACCGAAAATCAGTAACAGAAGCTACATCTAAGTTGATAGAATCTAAAGATGCTCTCAGAAGACTCCAAAATGATAAACTCAAAGGAGTCAAAATCAGATCTAGAAGTAAATGGGTGGAACATGGAGATAGAGGCTCAAAATTCATTTTGAAGTTTCTTAAACAAAAAGAGGTCAAGGTTAGGATTGAGGAGATTTGGGAAGATGTGGTTAGAATAGATGATCAACAGAATATTGTCCAAGCTTTTGCACAATTCTACCAGAAGATTTTCACATCTGAGAATAATGGGGCAGAGATGGCAGAAGCTAGGAATAAAATCAAACAAATTGTTCCTAGTAGAGTTAGGGAAGAAGATTCGAACCTGCTCAACAAACCTATCATCTTAGAGGAGATCAATGGTGCCATAAAACAAATGGCACTAGATAAGGCTCTTAGGCCTGGTGGACTGCCTATAGAATTCTATAGGAAAAATGTGGAGTGGATTGGACAAGATCTGCTAGAGGTGTATAGGGAAGCTTTTATACATGGAACCTTAGGAGGAGAAATCAACAATGGACTTATAAAACTCATCCCTAAGGAGGGTGATAGGTCCTTAATAAAAATTGGAAACCTATCACGCTCCTCAATGTATCATACAAGATCTTGGCCAAAGTCTTAGTCATTAGACTTAAAGAGGTGCTCCCCAAGATTATTGACAGCAGTCGGACTGGTTTTGTTAAAGGCACATACATTTTGGAGAACTTAGTTACATGTTGGGAAGCCATGGAGTGGGCTAAAGAAACTAATCAGCAAACATGTATGTTGCTACTTGACTATGAGAAAGCCTATGACAGAATTGAGTGGGATTTCATCTATATGATGATGGAAGCACTAGGTATTCCTAAAGATTTTGTGAAGATGGTCCAAACCTTGATGATTGGTGCTCTGGCCAGAGTGGAAGTAAATGGTGTGAGATCGAACAATTTTGAATTGACCAGATCCATTAGGCAAGGTTTCCCCCTTGCTCCAGCCCTATTTGTAATTGCTTCTAAAGCAGTAGGCTATCTAATCTTAGATGATTCACTCCTACCAAGGATTAGGGGAGTGCAAATTCCAGAAAATAAAGAAGTCTCCAATGTGCAATTTGCGGATGATACAACATTATTATTAAGACTGGTGGTTGAGAATCTGATCACCTTTATGGAAAAGATCAATTGGTTTCGCACAGCCTCATGTAGTAGGATCTCAATGGAAAAATCCATCTTCCTAGGCTAGACAGAGGAACCTCTGAGTTGGCTTTCTCAGTGGAATTTTAGATGGGAAGGACTAGATTACCAAGTCGAATATCTGGGCATACCATTCTCTATAAATCCAAATATGAAAACAATGTGGGAATGGGTTAAGCATAGAGTAGAAAATAAATTGAACAAATGGGATAGCCACTACCTAACTATGGCTGGCAGAGTACAGGTGTGCCAAAAATGTATGTCTTCCTACTCAACATATTACTCCTCAGCCTAGCTTTTTTGTCACTATCAATTCAATTATCTCCAGAAAATCATAAGGGATTATTTATGGTCTAATGACAAGGGTAACAAAAAAGGGCATGCTGTTAGATGGGAATGGTGTATCACAGGTAAGAAAAATGGGGGGCTAGGTCTGAAAGACCTAAGAATCCAAGGAATATCTCTTGCCACTAAGTGTATTATGAAATCTATGGAGGGAGATGAACCATGGAAATTTCTAATCAAGAACAATATAATAAGGGGACATCCTAAGAAAGGCAAGAAATGGCTAAATCTGCCATTAAATGATATCCTTGCAGGCGAGATTGTGTTCAAAGTGCAAGGATCAACAGTTTTTAAATCAATATGGAAAGGATGGGGCTATATTAAACAATTTATTACAGATAATAAGGTAGTCCACTATAATAATATGCTATGTGGCAACAGATCTATTTGGTGGAATCTAAAAGCCAAGGGAAGGCCACTTGCATTGATACAAGGTTGCTCCGCTAGGTTGTGGAATGAAAAAGGAATTTCCTGCATGGCTAATATTATTCAGAATGAAACTCATTGGATGGGAAGAATTGAAAGTTAGATTTGACCTGCCTAAATCTCAATATAGGACATTCTCTGTTTTGAGAACTGCTTGTAGAGATATGAATCTTCCTAAAGACTTCTATGTTGATAGAAGCGACCACCTTCTCTTTAGATGGGCCGATGGTACCCTACTCCCCAAGACCAAATCCAATCCGTTGTATGGCCTCCTTACTAAAGATTGCTCCATTTCTTCCCACGTGAACACCTGTTGGAATCTCTGTCTTGAACCTGATGAGTGGTCTAGAATCTTTTGCAATCTCTGGTCTTCCCTTGTTAAGCCTAAAATTAAGTGCTTCCTTTGGCGGCTCCTCTTGCATAGGCTACCTTTCAGACTCCCCAGTGGTGAACCTAATATCTGTACTTATTGCAGTCTCCAAGAATTTGTCGTCCATGTTTTCTTTGATTGTCCCTTTGCTAAAGAGATATGGAGGGTATTTGGCTTCTTCCACATCTTTGATGTTACCATACTTGAGATTTTATCTGGTAGCAATAAAGGTCTGAAGTAGTCTTTTAACAATTTCTTTGCTCCTCTCCACCTTAATCATGTGGCACATATGGAAATTAAGGAATGATAATGTTTTTGGTGGACTTTCTAGGAACCTTACTTAGTCTATTAAGAGACTCATTTTTTCATAAAATTGATGTGCAGGCTACAATGGTCATAAAGATAAAGAAAAAGAAGTTGGAAGACCTGTTCAAACATGGCATGGTCAGACTTGGCTCTTGGGAAGTCCCTCATGGCTTCAATTGAACAAGGGAGACCCAGGAAATTACCCCTTTAAAGGAAAATTTACATAATTTTATGGCAGAATTGAATTAACATAAGAAGAAAGAGAGGCAATAGAGCACTCAAGTAATCAGAGTTGTTCCTATTATTGTTATACCAGGAGCGGTTGTACCTATAGCAGAGATCCTGAGACACCCCTATAAACAACACATTGAGGAGGACAAGATCCTAAGATCGATGGAGGGTCAGCAAGGCTGTGTGGCATGGCTACCTCACAGGGAGGGAGACACTATATGATAGTCCTTTTGATACATAGTTTCTCCTTTTTGTATATGTGGTAACTTGACATGCAGGCAATGGTGTTATTTTATATTGTATAGGTTTTCTATTACAGATATAGACATATAGGTGTTGTTAGACGTATATGTAGGCATAGTTCAAAATATCGTTATTGGCAACTTATCGCCAAGGGCAAAAAAAAATTATCGGGAAAATATCGGAGATAAATCGACAACTTATCGGCAAAAATATCGGGAACTTAAAAAATTGCTCAAATTAAATTTGAAATGCAGTTTTTTGCAAATTTCTCTAAAACGCTGCAAATCACATTATCTCCCCTTTAGACCCCTTTTTCCTCTCCCAAACACCAATTTGCAACACAAGAAAATGTGAAATAATTGCTTTTTGGGCCGTCAGTCCCTATTAGCAGATTATGGAAGATATTTTGGCAAAATATCGCAGATATTTTGGTGATAAGTTCATGTTTTTTTGATGATAAGTTTGAAAATTATATGGGATATGTACTCCGCGATAAATTTACGTGTTTTATCGCAACCTCCAACTTATCGCAATAAGTTTACTTATCAGTGATATATCTGCCATATTTTAATCTATGTATGTAGGTATGGTACTCTCCCGAACATATATGTCTGGTATTTTTGGTTGCTAGTATGTACGCAACACCTAGAGGTAACATTTTTTTAATGGAAACACATATCTTTAATAGAAAAAAAATCACCTAGTTGGCCCATAAACATCAAACTTGCTTTGATACCACTTAATGCAGTCATGGCCGGAGTTTCCGCAATGGAAATTGTCCTACCATGCAGCAAGAGTCAATACAATGGAAACAATCAACTCAGAAACAAGAATAGACAATCAACATGATATAACATATCTTCACATTATCATAGAATCAGATATTTACATCACATTGGCCTGCAACATGCAACTTACAAACTTTCGGCATACATGCCTGATTACAACGGAAATATATCTCTAAACCCTAATGCTAACCATCCAAGGTTATCTCTTGAGAATTGCCCCTACCAAATAACAAGAGCCTCAATATATAGAGCCTTCACAACTCATAAGTCGGCCAGATCAATTACAGTTTCCAAGAATAAGAAAACATAATACAACAATATAGGTCAGGACCCAAATCATAAAGATCTCAATGTCAAGATGTAGAAATGATGAGCGATCCAAGAGACACGTCGGCCAAAGATCCAAGAACATCGGGATATGAGTCACCAAGCTTCGCCGATCGGGAAAATACTTCACGAGATCGAAAAACCTCAACTGGCCGTTAGAACATGAAGAACACTCAGAACTGACCATGAATCCAGAATAACTCCACAGCGAAGTATCCAAATGAGGTGCGAACCTAGACATAGGTAAAACATGATGCCCAGAACAAACCTTGAAGTTCCCAACAACTAACAATCCAAAACCAAGGAACACTACTAGAAACACAGAACTGGTAACAAAAACTAAACTAAGAACAAGTTGAAAGGGAAATATTTTTGGGTGATGCAAGATTGCCAACGACCCAAGGATGCTCCTGCATCAAACACCCCTGGTGAATAGAAATTGTTCCATAAGATAAACTTATGAACATTTGACAGGATGTGGGACATAAATCACATGCTCATTCTTGATCCAAATATCCTCTTTGTCTGCAACTCTCTGCCTCTGCACTTCTACTTCATCTTCTGTTAGATCCATTAGCTTATTGTGCTATGTACTCCCCTTTTCATACTTCCTATCAACATCAGAACTCTGACCACTACCTCCTTTCTTTCGCACAACTGAATTACCTCTACTACGAACCTTCATCTGATCAACAATCAAGGTCTTCTACTGCTTCACTTCACCCTTCTTACAGTCTAATACCAACTTCTTCTCTGATCTGCCTTCAAGATCCTTCTTTTGATGCACACCATCCTCTGTATTCTACTTCTTTGAATAGTAACTCTCTACCATGCTCAGATTCCTTGCACTTCTCCCCTTTGCCTTCTTCAAGGGAACCAAAGTAAACTCTTGTCCATCCTTCTCTATTGTGGCCAAATTTATTTTGCAATCATGAATAGCTCCCCTATCAAATTGCCAAGGTCTGCCCAATAGAACATGACAAGTACTCATGGATACCACATCGCACAATACCTCTTCATTGTATGGTCCGATGCTAAAGTTGACCAAACACTGCTCCTTCACCTCCACCCTATGATCATCTGACCAAACACTGTTCTTCAACTTACTTTAGTGATGCCACAGACTCCATATTTGCTTGCACAACTTGTGTGCCCCCATCATATCTTCTTCTTTCACTATCATTGTTATCCCAAAGACAATTGAAAGCACAATGACCAGCTTCTCTGCATCTAAAACATGTTAATCTGAATGTCCAACCTCTTCCTCTTCCATTGTTTCTTTGTCTTGTTTGCTGATTTGGCATTTGAGAAGTAATAGATTCTTCCTCATGCTATTGTTTATTTTTCCGATCAAGTGATTGATTCTACCATTACTGAACCTCCTTCTTCCCCCTAATGAATCTGGTTGACTTCTTGACACCTTGTCTTCATCTTTCAATTCAAATTGATAAGTCTCTCCCACCATGTGTATTCAAACCATTCTCAACTCATCTTGTCTGTCAATTCTAAACCCTTTCATGTAACTTACTACCTTCTCTTAATCTGCCTCATGATGACTAGAGTGTGTGGTTATCTTGTATATCTCCTTTGTGTAGTGTGTGCAAGGAAATGTGTTTTAAATGGAATCAATAAACAAGTTAAAACATTCAAAACACAAATACAAAGCAACATACAAGATTGGACGGAAGAAGACTAAAAACAACAAGAAATACAAACCCAAGAAGCAAATCAATAGCCTCCTTGATGCCATGATACATCCATGGATGTTTGGTTGGATGTGGCTCACTCAAGATCTCAATAGCATAACAACGCTTCAGGTGCAAAATGGGTGAGAGAGATAACAATGGTGAGGGGTTGGATTTATAGGGTTGGAAGGAGATAAATGGACGGTTGAGATTGATTGAAAAGATCAATGGTGGAGGATGCTTGAGAGGAATAAAAGGATTTAAAACTTCCTTTGGGGAACATGAAGGGACAAGCCCATGTGACCAAGTACATGGGCCCATGTGCATAATGTGATGGAAGAGTTGACTTTGGGTTCCTAATCTTTGGGATTAGGAATGTGCACATGATCATGGGGGTGATTAGGCTTAATGAGGGATGATTAGGATGCAAGTGGGCTTTTAGGTGTATATGATGGGAGGAGAGAGAATGGGTGGGGAATTAAGTAAAAAAAAACATTTACTTAATTAAATGAAGGGTTAGTATGCAAGTGGCCTTTTAGGATTGTGCAAGTGGATGAGGGGAACTTGGCTTTTTGAATTAATTTAAATTCAAAATAGAGGAAAGAGGATTTAAATAAACACGTGAATGTATTTATTTAATTAAAAGGGGGTGACAGTATAGGTTAATTAAAATAATTAATTTACCTAGGAGGACTATAGACAAAAGGGGGGTATTAATTAAATAACTTAACTATTTAATTAATAAGACAAGTATAGAAGAAAGGGTTATCATGATTTAGTTTGATCAAATGTTTAATGATCAAATTTCAGTGTCTACATTTTGCCCCTCTTTGAGATGGTGTTATTAAGTAGCATCATATCAAAGAAGATTAAAACATAGAGCTAGGAAGAAAATGGTTGGGTTAGAAAAGATGTCTCAGTCATTCAAAAGAGTGACTAGGAGGGAAGATGATGGGAGATGAGGATAAGGATGCCCCCTCGAGAGGATAGGCAGGTTCAAGAGAACACAGGTGTGCTCTCAAAATGGATGAGATGATGCATGCATGATGGATGGATGATAACAACAATGCAATGATGAAAATGAGAAGGGATAGACTAACATGTCTATATTATGTAAGATGCAAGGGTATGATAATGCAATGGATGATGAATGAAAGAAAAGGTGATGGAGAGATGATCCAAATGATGACGGGATAGAAGAAGCAAGATGTGGGATAGATGGTGGGGATGGATGGATGGGAGAAGATTGAGCACCGTATGGTAATTGCTATGAAGTGAGTACTTATTTTGATGTAGCATATGATGTTATGCACCAAGGTATAAGAAACCAAGGTGACGTATCACATGCATAAGACTGACACAACAAACAAAAAAGGCTAGTCTAACATCCTACAAAGCCGCAGGGAACTTTGCTGGATACGATGCTAGAAGAACCAACAAGCAAGTGACATGCCCCAATGCAACATGTGACTACATGGATCACATGTGGAAATGCAAGGGGCAAGTCTACACACACACACGCAGAAAGAAAAAGCTCAAGACTTTGGCTCTAGTTTCACCACCTAGAGAACACCATGATATAAAGGATTGTGGTGACCATAAGGAGGTAAAACAAGGAAGCTCAAGATAAAAGATAAATAAAGATTCAAAAGAACCAAAGAAATAAAAAGTATCTCATGCACCTTTTTCCATAGGGAGGATGATGGATGAGGATTGGTTTGATTGGTTTGATATGAGGAAGGATACATTCTTCGAAGACTGATGATTGATTGCTAAACTAAGGATTCCTATGACAAGACACAAGCAAGACACTTGAACCTCTAAGAAACTAGTAGATGAGTGTTGATGCACCAGCTAGATAGGGACACAATCTTGACGATACATGATCGACACAAAGAATGGGCCCTAAGGACACGTATATACAAATGATCCTAGGTGGAGACATGCTCGACTAAGACTAGGTACAAGATGCTATTTATAGGATAGAAAAGATATACAAGGGGTCGGGATTGTGGATTAGGATGCGAAGATGCAAATCTTCCCAACGACATAGCGGATCTTCCCAACTAGATAGAATTGACAAGATGGATTGATGGGGGATGCGGTGTTGGTGATGTGGGAACGATATATACCGAAACAACAAAAGGATTGGATTGTGGTTGATGGAGTGTTGTTGATGTGGGAACGATATGTCCCAAAATGACGCAAGAATTGGGAAGGATACATCCTGATGATGATGATTGGACTGTGATCAAGGCTTACAGCAAGGTTGGGAACAAAACCAAAGATGTGATTGGAGGGGTTGATTGACGTTCGATTGTGGATAGCTGGAGGAGATGAAGATGGAAGCAATAATAGGCAAGGATTGATGGATGGAAGGATTATGGATGAAAGGATTGGGGATGATGGGAGTGGGGATGACGAGATGGAGAGGAGATGAGGATGAAGAAGGGAGAGTGGGCCTAAAAAAACCTCAACTTGATTCGATGTGATTCCCCTATCAATATCTTTTTTTTTTTTAAAAATTTGAAAGGGATAGTCTGAGGGCGGCAACCCATAGTGGGCACTGCCCTTTGCAGGGTCCCAGGGCAGCGCTAGCACATTTTCCCCTTTGAAAGGCCTTTGGATTTTTCATGCCATAATCATTTTTTTCCAAAATGGATGTGCGTAAACGCCCTTGAAAATGCCCCAAATTTGATTTTTTTGCATATGTTTTTGGGCTAGGAGGGGCAAAATTTGGCAAATCTGCCCAATCGGATTGGGTAGATATGCCTGGGAATTAACAAATATGCCGATCAGGCATTTGAAGCAATGGAAAAATGGCAGGTTAGCAAATCCATTTAGAGATTGACAAATTTGTTGTTTGGCGGTTTTGTTTCGGATTAGAACCGCTTGGGTGTGTGTGAGGAAATGTGAACTGCAATGCAGCGGATGCGCCTTAGCGCATGTGCGCAATGGTCAAATGTGTTGTCCTCAGTTTTGAATTCACAAAACTGAGGCAACCGTACGAATTTTTCTTGATAATTTGTAGGAGTATCCTCTAGGTCTTGAAGGGTTTTGATGAGTTGATGTAAAAAGGCGATTCGTTATCCCTGAAAAGCTGTTAATGACATACTCTCATGCGTTCTTTCTGTTCTTCCCTTTTGTTTTTAATCTTGATTTTCCCTCGAGTCGAAAGCCCTTTGAAATCCGCTTGTTTCGAGCTAACTTAGGCATCAGACGGAGTAGTACAACTCAAGTTATGATGCAAAAGGTGGGGTTTTTCAGGCTGACTGCATATTCTTTGAAAATCCTTTAAAGGTGGGTTTTTCGAAGTCAATTGCACAAGTTTGAATTATATTTAATATATTAAGTGGGTTTTGTAGTCCATTTTCAAATTTCAACTCATTTCGAGTTGATTCGACTATAGATTTTCATGTTTTAATAAAATTAGCTAAACTTAGTCTAATTTTATTTTAATACTATAGTTGTATATTAAATTAATCAAAATTCAAAACTTGATTATTAAAGAAGTGTGGTTTTTACTTCTCATTGCATAATATCCATATGCAAAATAAAAAACTTCACTCCTTTGTCTCTTCCTATATTAAATACGTTGTTTTTG
>MU224527.1:1650167-1670087 GCA_018584345.1 Thuja plicata | reverse complement strand
GCCACCTACGGTAAGAAGGGAGCCTCCCCTATTGCTGAGAGGAGAGAGCAATCTCACATACTGCTGCCTAAAACACACATTTTGCAAGTTGTAGTCATAGTGACTTGCAAAATATTTAGCCAACAAAATGCAAGGCCGCAGATTTGCATGGGATGATTAGGTAGACACGCACAAGTGTATCTTCCATGGAGGAAAAACACAGGTCTAGAGAGAAAAGGGCAGATATGCAACCACATATATGTCGAACCGTGTTTGACGGATTCACTGAACGGTTTTGCTTTTTGACAGATTTACCCAAGATTGGGCAGATTTTTTGTATGGCAAATTTGCCCCAGATTGGGCGGATTTGATGGGTGGGTTTAAACTGTATGCAATGGTTAGGCCCTAGAATGGGTAGATTTGCCCTAGATTGGGTGGATATGCCCTAGATTGGGTGGATAAGCCCAAGAATGGGCAGATGTACCAGTAGAATTTTGGATATGCCAATATAATGGTGGATATGACAAATAGGAGGGGATGAAACTATGGAGTGACCGTGGGGGATGGGAGGTTAGGGAAAATGGTGGATTCAAATTAGGGAGGTCAGGATGGATGAAGTGGGTGGCATTGGATTGAATGGGGGATAGCATAAAGCTAAATACCAATGACAAGGGATGTAAAAAGTGATGAATGACATGATAGGACGAATTGAGGGATAGAGGACATGATGGGGGATAGGGAGATGGAAGGTTCATGTGACAAGGATTGATGCATGGAGGGATTAGGGATGAAGGGATGAGGAAGATAAGGGTTGGGAAATGAATGGATAGGGGATGAAGGGAGGGAGATAGACAATGAGATGAAAATATTATGGATGATGGGATGGAAGTAGATAAGGTTGGGAGATGAAAGGTGGATGTGATAGGGTCTCCAAGGACTACATCACCAAGGCATAAGATGCCCCCACTTAGGATGTGTCGTGCATGATGAGGCTTTAGGAAGGGTATGGTAGGATGGAAGCTGGGAGGACAAGTGGATGAGGAAGGATGGTGTCTGAAGGGATTATAGGGATGGGAGGAAGGATGGGTGGACAAAAGGTTTGATGGGGAAACAGATGCCAAGAGGTGTCCAGAGCATGTATACATGGTGGCTTGTATTTATTTATTCAAGATCCAAAGGAGGATGAAGGAGAAGAAATGCATAAGATATGATAGGTATGGTAGGCAGATGACAGGGAAGATATTATGGATGGATAGCTAGAAGGCCTTGCCCCCGAGTGGGGAGAGCAATAGGGAGGGATTACACATGATGCTCGTTTGCCAGGTTTTCATCATGGTACATGTCCAAGGTACCTGTTTGTCAAGTTTTCACCATTGAAAAGATTTTTCTCTTTAACTTTTTTTTGAATTTTTCTGATTTTTTGACTTTATGGATGAAATGATAATGGAGAGAGGGATGGAGGACTCATGCATCAAGTTTAATATGAAGGTAATAGGAACCCATTTTTAGTGATCAGTGGATGTTGGTACAAGCTTCTTAGGATGGGTGGCCTATGTAAAGGCATGGATGAGATGGTTTTGGTGGGGGATAAGGGATATGGTGGTGGGAAGTGTTTTAATGGAATGATTAGAAGTGAGTGTGAGAGGGGGATGTTGTCAAAACCAACATTGGCACATGTTATGGTAGATGTGAAAAGAGAGGATGGGAAATGGATGGCTGAGGTGGATATGATGGAGTAATGATAGGTAGTTTTGGTACATAAGGACCCAAAATGGATTTAGGAGATAGAGGGGAGGAATGCTTAGCTGGTGGATTAGAAACTTGGGATGCCATTATGGATTTTCCTTTTAGATGCATTTCATCTTTTTGCTTTGGGACCCATAGTTTTTTCTTTTGCTTTGCTGGGCCTTTGTGGCCTTTGGTATGTAGTGCATTTTTCGATTGGATCTTGCTTCCTTTGAGCGTGTCTTTTGGAGTGGACATGGGAATCTTGATATTATTGTGGATGTTTAGCTTTATGCATTTTTAATTTGGCATCCAAATTGCTACGAGTAGCATTGGGAAGCATGAGAAGTTGTATGAGATGGACAAAATATGGATGAATGATAGAGAGAAGATGAGGGATGGTGTGTGTGGGTATGTGTCGTTGATCCTGATTGGGAATGTAAGGGGTGGGTTGTTTATGATGGGTGATAGGGGTATGGGATTAGTGGATGAAGGAATGATTAGGATAAGATGAGGGATGGGATTTTGGGATACAAGGGCCCATAATGGATTTAGTATGTGGAGGATATGCAATGGTGGATTTTGGGATATAGGGACCCAAAATGGATTTAGAGGATGACGGAGGAATGTGGTAGGTTGTCTTGGGTTGCAATAATAGAGGAGGGGGGATGAAAGTAAATGTTTTGGAGGAATTATGGGAAGATGGAATGGTGGGTTTGGAAGTACACATGGATTTTGTATCAGCTGTAACAACATTTTTGTATGCAGTGCCTTGAGATTTGTAACCAAGACCATGAGATCATGGATGTTCTTTGACATGGATGGGCTCTAGGGTACCTTGCTCATGTAGGCCTAAGCCTTTACCTTGATAATTCATTTTCTTCAGCATTCGATCCAATATAGGATACTTTTTATTTGGGGAACAAGATGTAGGTCCACTATTAGGTGGAGTGTAAGTGGTGGATATGAAATGTTTTTATGTTGCAAGTGGACCACTGTGGATGAATTTAAGTGAACTGAGGGGATAGAGTGATGGTGGTGGGATGATTTGGATTGGAGGCAATAAAGAATCATGAACTAGAGTGGATGAGATGCTATGACCTTGATTTGGATGAGGGGATGGCAATGGACCTTGAGATGAAGTTTTTGAACATGTTAGATAACTGGGAGGGGCTGATTAAGTTATCCCAAAACACTTTTCACAAACTTGATTGAACCGGTATAATCTTAAACCATATAGATAATTTAAACTAGTGAAACTTTAAAGGGAAAGAACATTAAACACCATAACACTAGATATAACGTGGAAACCCAAGATGGGAAAAACCATGAAGAAGCTAATTCTTATGAAAATAAAAACTGGTTAAGGTGATTTTTACAACGGATCACTATAGGTAAGGCTCACTGTCGGTTGGGCTAACTACCCTAATACAAAAGATTATACAAAAATATCTTACAGACAAAAAGTGAATTGATGTGGTTGCATCTGCATATGCATGAATAGTTCCAGTTGAAACCACAGTGATATCCAAACGCAGTTGATCTAGTCACAGAACTTCTGCCAGCACCTTCTGCAAAACCAACCACTTCCTTTTGTTGCAAACCTTAGCTCTGCCTTCAATAACCTTTTATCTTCTTAATTCTGCTCGCACAGATTACCACCAATGATGTACAATCACATTCGCATCATATTGCCTTCTACATACTCGCTCACACCACACACACTATATACAAAATGATTGCCCCACACACACACACATATATATACAGATCTGATAACACAAATACATATGTCATCTTGAGATACAAAAGATATTACATCATAGATTAACACACTAGCACCAGATCTAAAGGATAGGTCAAGTGTATGAACACTTCACACCACATGACCATAGGACCTAAAGATAGGTCACACATACGATAAGCACATTACATACTGTAAACACTGTAAGACAAACATATTTTAGGCCGATGGGAATGCCACAACCAAGCCCATGACTTGATCTACAAAATTCTGAACCGACCGATGGATAGAACCAGATAGAACTTGTCCAAAAACTAAATACAACTCTCATATCAAAAATATCTGATGTACTACAGGAAAGACCAAGTAGCACATATACCCGGAAGAACTTTAAAACACAATAGCCAAATATATCTATCCAAAACCTCATACTATTGCGTTCACCGAATATCATATATGTACCAGAAAGATATTTCAATAACGGGAACAAAGATATCCATCATGATAATCCATTACCAAAAACAAATTGCATGAAATGAATATGAACTATACAATACCAAAGCACAACCCACAGACAACCAACCGATACAAACATACAACCGGTACAAGGGTTTTGACATCAATGACAACAATGTCAGCATCTTCTCAATATTCTCAACAATCTCCCCCTTTGGCATTGATGGAAAAACAACAAAATAGAAAAACTCCAAAAATATCCAAGAAACCAAAAACTCCCCCTGAGTTAGATATTGCATTTCAGTTTTTCTTTCCTAACTTTCTCTCCCCCCCTTTTTGCCACAATGGCAAAGGTCCACACAACAAATGATCAAATAAGAAAAGTAGATTTTACAAGAAAAACTTTCTTGTACCTTTCCTTGATAATGGGAAGATTCCTCTTCCACTCATCCATAACCGAACTCAACTGTGCACACAGACTGTCATGTTGCACCAACATGTCAAATGATGAAGTCCAGTTCGAGGACTGGAACCAACGTACATAATCCTCTGCCTCCAAAAGAATTCCGGAAAGATGTTCTAAGAGGACCTCAACCAAATCCTTCACCAACCAGAAAGTCTTCACTAAATCCTCTCTCTGTCTCTATAAATACAACATCTCAACCTGAAGTTGACCCACTCTGATCCTCTATTTTCCACCTTTATCGTTGAAGTAATTATAGCTTTTACCCAGTTCATTCAATTCTGTATCAATGACCTCCATTCTACCTTTGAAATTTTCAACTACAATAGGCCACCAGAGACAATACCGGTAAATATCAAAAATTTATTTTATGCATTCTTTTGACTCACCGATCAGTCTAGATGATCTTTGTGTAGCATCTATACATTTCTTCTTAATTGCCTCTTTGAATTTTCTGCAATCTGCTCCATCCTGCAACAATCTTCTCCCAACAATCTTTATCAAATCATCTGGTAACACACCAAGTACATTAGAGAACAATTTTCTTACTGATTAAATGTTCTACTAGCATAGTCTCAATCTTTGTTCTGCTCTCCGAAGAGCAACCAGACCACATATTTCCAATTGTGTCAAACTCTCCTTCCTCCAACATTGTCTGAACTACATCAGAATCCACGGGCCTCGATTCCAATGAAGAAACATCATCCTTTTCTATTTCCTCTTCTTCCTTCTCTTCTGCTTCTTCCTCACCTTCTTTTTCTTCTTCTTCATCTGAAATAGTAACAATTTCTTTACCTTTTTCACTGATTTTCCTTCTCTTCAATTCTGGAGGGGAATCGCCAATAACAATCTCCAATTCTCTTTTATCTAAAGAGGAACCCTACTCAATATGACTCACAGGCACTGTACCAGACACAGTCATATCAGAAGAAATATTCATCTGTAATGTTGTAAAATATGCTTTACAAGGATCCTCCTTATTGTCCAGAAATCCTAAATATTTGTAAATTTTCTTTTTGATAAGCACGTCGGACCTCCATTCAATGTTCTCTCTACCTGGTAGTGATCTCAAAAAGTAAAATACCAAACACATAACCAAAGATCCAAATCGAAAAGCATAACCTTCTTCAAATGACTTCTTAACATTTTCAAATAAATTTTCCAAAAGAAATCTACACAAGTCAAATTGCATGCTTTCCTTCACCATTTTATGTGCAAGATAAACAACTACAGTAGATGTAGCACCTTCACGATTTCAAAAATAAATTTGATATGTGATTCCATAAGCAACATACCTCTCTAATAGATCGACAAGGGTGTTAATCAATAGGGCACACTGATCTCTGTCGATGCCAGTCAACTCTTGCATTTCTTTGCACTTCACTAACTTCTTCCCTAGAAGAGTTCCGACACTGCACAACCCTTTAATTTCCTCAATTACCGCCTCAGTCACCGCATAGGGTTAATCCAAAAAAAAATTCTCGTCTTTGAACTGACTCAGCATAAACAATATAGATTCTTTCTCTGCGAACCAGGGAAATTCTCCCCAAATATCTAGACCTAGGGCACGAACTCTCTGCAACCCTTTTGTAAACAACCCTACTTCCAATTGCCTGATCTTCTCATGATCAAATTCTTCTAATTCTACTCCATTCAGCATCTTCGAAACAACGCCACTAGAGTCATGAACAACCAATCTCAATTCCATCTTGCCACAAGTTTACCAATCACCTACAAGCTCTACAAAATCCTCAACTCTTCTCCATAATAGTGACAAATGATTTGAAAAATTACCTTTTTTATCATTAACTCCTCATGATTACTTTTCCTGCCGAGAATTAATATCGTTGATGCAATCAGTCGTACAACGCACATCAATCAAACCGAAACAAATGAAATAATAATTTTATGTCCAAACATACCGGAGAAACGACAGATGCAACCAATATCACACTTGAGCAGGGAAGTGACAAATTTAGCATTCTAATACTCCCCCTAAGCCAAAGCAGTTTGCTCAATTACTAGAAGAGCTAGTACCGGGATCCGGTACCACAAAATTCTCTTCATTAGCTTCCTTCTTCCATTCCATGACTGTCTTCTAAGATCCATCTAAAATTGTGATATTCTTATCATTCCGAGACTTTATCGGAGCATTACCAGATCTGCAAGTGTTAGCATAATGACTGGTTTGACCACATTAGAAACAATTGACATTCCTCTGTTCTAATCTTACTGACTAAAATCTATATCTGCACTGATTAGCCTTGTGACCGTAATTGTGACATACATAGCAATTTCCATGAAAAATCTTGTTCATTTCATTTCTCTTAATCAAATTAGATACTTGATTTCTGCATTGGTTTGCCCTGTGACCATACTTGTGGCAACTAAAACATTGAACATTTTGTTCCTTCATGATCTTGCATTCAACAACCTTATGACCAAAATTCTTGCATATGAAATAGTAACCATTAAAAGATAAGTACCTTTGAGCATTTGGTTGCCTGACTGGAGGCCTTCTTGTAGATGTTCCTGGATTCTTGACCTTGCTTGTTACCTTGGACTTTGCTTTTGCTTCAACTTCCTTGTCTTTGCCTTTGGTCTTCAGATCTGAACATTCACTGGTGAAACCTAAACCCTCTTTGTCTTTGTGACTATTCTGCAGGGCTAAAAGTTGATCCAAAATAGTACTTCTCTCACAAACCTTTTCTTTAGATCTCAGCTTCCTCGATTCCTAATCCAACTTATCATTTTCATCTAACTTTTTCTTGATGATGCTTTTGAGACTCTCTTCAATTCTCTTCCATTCCTCCATTTTTTGATTGATAGTGTCTTTTAGATCTTCCTCGGTCTTCTTCCAATCTTCCATCTTCTGCTTGAAATTTTCCTTAAGAAATTCTTTAGTGTTCTTATAGCCATTCAGTTGTTTTTTCAGATTCGCCACATTTTCTTTAGACTCCTTCAATTCTTGACTTACTTCCTTGTGTCTAGCTTTGAATTTGCGCATTTGTTCTCTTAGTTTTGAAATACATGCATTCACTTCCTTAATGTTTTCTTTGAGCTCCTCTTTCTCTAAATCAGTGTTTTCAATGTCACCCATCATGATCTGTCAGTCTTCATCAGAATAGTATTCTCCTTCCATCTGTTAAAACATCCTAGATCTCCCTCAAGCGGTTAAGCTCTATCTGCAAGGGACCAAGCTCTGATACCAATCGTTGAATAGGCCAGATAACTAAGAGTGGGGGGGATGAATCAGTTATCCCAAAACTCTTTTCATAAAACTTGATTGAACCGGTATAATCTTAAACCATACAAATAATTAAAACTAATGAAATTTTAAGGAGAAAGAACAATAAACACCATAACACCAAATATAACGTGGAAATCCAAGATGGGAAAAACCACGGAGAAGCTAATTCTCATGAAAGTAAACACCAGTTAAGGTTATTTTTACAAAGGCTCACTGTCGGTTTTCTCATTGCAGGTAAGGATCACTGTCTGTTGGGCTAACTGCCCTGATACAAAAGATTATATAAAAAGATCTTACAGACAAAAAGTGAACTGATGTAGTTGCATCTACATATGCATGAACAGTTCCAGTGAAACCACAGTGATATCTAAATGCAGTTGATTCGGTCACAAACCTTCTTCCAACACCCTCCGCAAAACCGAACACTTACTTCTATTGCAAAACTTAGCCCTGCCTTCAATAACCTTTTATCTTCTTAATTCTGCTCGCACATATTACCACCAATGATGTACAATCACATTTGCATCATACTACCTTCTATCTACACCACACACACCACACACACACACACACACATATATAAACATCCGATAACACAAATACATATGTCGGCCCAAGATACAAAAGATATTACATCATAGATTAACATGCTCACACCAGACCTAAAGGATAGGCCAAACATGTGAACACTTCACACCATGTTACCATAGGACCTAAAGATAGGTCACACATAAGATAAGCACGTTACATACTGTAAACACCAAAAGGAAAACATATTCTGGGCCGATGGGAATGCCACAACCAAGTCCATAACTTCATCTACAAAAATTCTGAACCGATCGATGGATAGAACTTGTCCAGAAACTGAATACAATTGTCATATAAAAAATATCTGATATACTGCATGAAAGACCAAGTAGCAAGGATATCCAGAAGAACTTTGAAACACAGCAGCCAAATATATCTATCCAAAACCTCATACTATTGTGTTCACTGAATATCATAGATGTGCCAGAAATAAATATTTCAATAACAGGAACAAAGATATCTATCATGATAATCCATTACCAAAAACAAATTGCATGAAATCTATTTGAACTGTACAATACCAAAGCACAACCCACAAACAACCAACCAGTACAAGCATACAACTGGTACAAGGGCTTTGACATCAATGACAACAATGCCAACATCTTCTCAATATTCTCAACAGAAGTGGGTGGAGTGGTAGAATCTTGAGATGGAGGAAGTGGGATTGTAAGGTCGTGATGTGGAGGGGGCGCAATAATGGATCTTGAGATGGAGGAAGTGGGATGGTAGGATCTTGAGTTGTGTCAATGGATATTTGGACATGCTCTGGGAAAATCTCTTGGCATCATTGTGGATTGTTATGGAAGGTGTGTTGGGGGACAAATGGATGGACTCTTCAGATGGAGTGGATGGAAGGATGGGAGGTTTTTCTTGGTATGGAGGATGGACTCATGAGGTTCATTTGATTGGGTTTGGGGGACCATTGGAGAAGATGGGGATTGAGGTTGAATGGAGTCAACAGATGGGATTGTTTTGATGTTGTTAGGAGATAGAAGATGAATGGTAAGTGTGAGAGGTGGAAGGGCCTCATTACTAATGACCTCACATGATGGAGTGGGATGACATGACTCATCATCTTTAGGAGATAGATTTTCTAATGGCTTCTTTGTGAATCTCCTTGGAGACTTGCGTAGTTGAAGTTCACGGTGATGATTGGCATGTGTGGATGGTGGGAAGCTAAGATAGTCCACATATGAAGGTGTGGTAGTGGATTGTGAACTTGGTTGATTGAATGATGGTGTCAAAGCGGATGTGGAGGATGGCATAGCTAGATAATACACATAAGTAGGCATGGAGGCGACTAGTGAACTGGATTGACTAGCTAATGGGGGAGAGGTAGCAAATTGGGGTATAGCACATGAAGTGGATTGTGGGACATAGGGAGATTGTGCAATGGATTCGTGGTAATGTACGAAGGAACGAAAGATGGTGGATTGGGATAAGATGGAGTAGATGAAGGGGGATTGGAATAGGATGGTGTGGATGGGGGGTTGAGGTAGGGAAAAGTAGATGGAGGAGTGAGGTAGGATAGTGTGGATGGTGGAGGGATTATAATAATGGATTGTTGGATTAGTGTTAACCAGAGGACTAGGAGTATGGATTGAAGGATAGTGAGATGATGGATTTAGACTAGGGGTGAAGGTGAGAGTGTTGTCATGCAAAGCTGGAGTTTGGGATATGACTACGGGAGAACATGTAGGCATGAATAATGTATAATGAGGATATATGGTTGCGATATAGGAGGGAGATGTGAATGGATGACCTAATGGATTTCCCTTGTCAAAGGTATGATAAGAAGTACTAGTGGGGATGCATGGAGGCATGATGGGATAGTTTGGAGGAATGATTGGATATTGGAGGCTAGGAGAAAGCTTGCTAAGGTTTTCAATGTACTCATCATGATCTACAAGAACCTCATCATCATCAGAATGGGATGAAGTGGAAGAAGGGTAGGATGACTAAACTCATCATAATAACATTACGACATGATGATTAGGTGATGAGTTGGATAGGGATGAAAAATGAAGATGAATAACAGACAAAAGCTCAGATTAGGATGGACAATAAGCTCAAACTAGGATGGGAATTAAGTTCAGATTAGGAGAAAGGACTAATTCTGAAGAAGATGGAAAGGTGACGAGGGATATGGATGCTATGAACTAAGAACGATCCGACTAACTAAAATTAGAGTGAATATGAGAGATTGTAGAGCGAATATGAGAATGATAAATATGAGGGATTGGAGAGCGTATCTAAGGGATTATAGAGCGAATCTGACGAATGAAAAAATTTGAGGGATCAAAAAGCATCTTTGAGCAACGACGAATTTGAGAGATGACAAAGCGTATTTGCGCAATGATGAATTTGAGAGATGATAGAGCGTATCTGAGCAACGGAGAATTTGAGAGATGATAGAGTGTATCTGAGCAATAGAAAATTTGAGAGATGACATAGCGTATCTACAAGATTACATAGCAAATCTGATGGAAGACAGCAAATTTGGGAGACTAGGATTCAATTGACTCAAAGCTGAATTGACTTGTTTTGGTAAAAGATAATGTATGATACAAACACAAAAACCACAAATATAGTTTTGTAACCAAGCATGCTTATAACCTAGGTTGACAAGGATACTACTTGTTGAATCCCCACTCAGATTTCTCCATATACCTCAGACAAAGTGGACAAATAGAGATTCTAGTGTCATTGGCTCCCCTTTACACAGCATGGGAATCACCATAATCTCTTACCACACATTCAAAAACCTTGAGGGTTTTATGTCTCATAATGAAGGGTACGTGTGGGGCATCTTAGTCAATCTTTGACCTTCCGTGCCAGCAAATATAGGTTTTTGGCTACTAAAATATTGGTTTGTAATATGGGGCATCTGTTTAGGGGTCAAAATGATCATCTCAATAAAGAGGCTCCCAGCCCTTAGAACAAGGGTTTTATGCATCACTTGGATGCTAAGGGAGACTATCGTATGACATGTCTTGTTGATTGTGACTTCAGTCCCAACCACATTTTTATATGGCAGTTTGGAAGTACTTGGCTTTACTCGTTACTGCTTGGGTCATTCCCTCTCACACAGCCTTAAGGGCTTCTCGAGAGGTAGGCCCTCTAAAAAATGAGTGTTAATAATGTTTTTCTATTGCACCCAATACCACGAGGGAAAGACCACGAGAGAAAGGGGAGAGGATAGTGTGCGTTATAGGTAGGTCCACTCTATATGTGCAAGCACACCAAACACGTAAGACAATGATTGTTCTTTTTTAAACCCAAATGAAAGATTCTTATGTTAAAGAAGACACGCGAAAGGGAAATGTCCATTTTTTATTTAGCTTGTTTGATAGTCAATCCCCTTTTAGATGGTCCTACAAGCACACTTGTTAATGTTTGTGGGCTCTTTGGCGAGCGAAAGCAGTCTTCTTATGCAACGAAGTCACACACAAACATGAAAAGTTAGTGGATTAGCTCAAAAAGCATCATTTATGATTCTACAAAATGTATGTAAAGGCTTATCTGCAAATGCACATATCAGATCTGCCAAACAGAGGCGTATCTAATAAAAAGTAGAGCAAATCTGCCCAAAACAGGCGTATGTACAGGATTACAGAGCATACCTGTGGGGTTATGTGGCGTATCTGCCAAACTAGTTGGCGTATCCAAAACAGGTGTATCTACATGATTACAGAGCATACTTGTGGGGTTATGTGGCGTATCTGCCAAAGTAGGCAAATCCGCTAAACAATGAAAACTTGATTAAAAGCCCAAATATTGCCTTAGGTCATGTCTGTTGAACAAGGACTAGCGGATGTGTCATGTCATATTTGACAAAATCAAAAGGCGGATCCGCCAAACTTGATTTAAACACCAAAAATTTTCCTCGGGTCATATACGATGAACAAGAAATGGCGCATGTGCTATGTCATATTTGCCAAAATAGGAAGGCAAATCCGCTAGATGTCGAAATTAGCTGAAGTCATTTCTGTTGAACCAAAGTGACACATCCACTAGTTTTCAGGGCGTATTCGCCAGATGACACAATTAAGCCACAGATAACACAACGTATCTTTTGGATGACAGCATATCCGCCAAATGACAGAGAAGTTTGACAGAGTTTTTTCAGGTGAATCCGTTGAAGCGAGTGATTTTACCGAGGTGTATCCTCTAACCCGCATGCAAATTCATCCAAAACCTGCAAGCTTTAAAAGTACTTAGAGCACCAAATATCGTTAGTTTTGAACCCATGACGTGGGTTCCATTGGGGGTGTCAAAATGTGTGCAATGGAAAGGTGTTTCAAACGGAATGCAATAAACAAGTTAAAACATTCAAAACACAAATACAAAGCAACATACAAGATTGGACGGAAGAAGACTAAAAACACGAAATGCAAACCCAAATGGCAAATCAATAGCCTCCTTGATGCAACGATATGTCCATGGATGTTTGGTTGGATGTGTGCTCACTCAAGATTTCGGCAACATAACGGCGCTTTGAGTGCAAATTGGGTGAGGGAGATAAGAATGGTGAGGGGTTGGATTTATAAGGTTGGAAGGAGATAAATGGATGTTTGAGATCGGTTGAAAATATCAATGGTGGAGGATGCTTGAGAGGAATAAAAGGAATTACAAATTCCTTTGGGGAACATGAAGGGACAAGCCCATGTGACCAAGTACATCGACCCATGTCCATGATGTGATGGGAGAGTTGACTTTGGGTTCCTAATCTTTGGGATTAGGAATGTGCACATGATCATAGTTGAAGAAATCGCGCATATATCGCGATATATCGGGAGTAACATACCCTCTTGATATAATCACAATATATTGGTGCCAAGATATTGTTTATCGTGAGGCAATTTTAACCCCAAAAATCACAAAATTGTGTGGTTTTCTGCACAAAAAAATTGGTCATACAAAGGTCAATGCATGAATAGTCAAAAACAAAAAAGTGTAAAAGTGACGTGCGACGATGAGACTGAGAAATAACATTGGTTCATTTTTTCATTCATTTGCGACGCACGACTAGATCCATCTACTATAATATTTCATTCATCTGCAACACGCGACCAGATACAGATCCATTTATGACGCACGATCAGATTTATCTTTGACGACATACATGTTCGATCACAAAAAGCACCAGTTTGATAATATTTTCTTTGGTTGTATACGCCCAGATCCATTTGCGACGACATTTCCAAGTTTTTCTTCTTTTAAATTCATTTGCAAGTCTTTTACGGTTTACCAGTCACAATTTGTCTTATATTTTATATAAAATAAATTATATTATTTGTTTATATTTTACCAGTCACTGTGAGTGGTAAACCATAACTGTTTATATTATTAAATAAAATATAAATAAATAATAATATAATATTTATATTTTATTTGTATTATATAATATATTTTATTAAAGCCTAAAGGATTATAAATATTAAATATTGTTTAAAGTTTTAAACTTGAAAAAAACATTGCTTGAATTATTTTATTGTTGTCTGAGAAATTTTGATTTGATCTCAGACTTAGACAACTATTTGGTGACTGCCCTCTTTAGAAGTCTAATAAATTTTGATCTCTATTACTTCATGGACTTAACTAATATTTGATCTCAGAATTAGACAACTATATGAATTTTTGTGACTGCCCTATTTAAAAGTTTGATAAATTTTGATCTCAGTTACTTAATTGACTTAGCTAATATTTGATCTCAGACAGACAATTATTTGGTGGCTGCCCTATTTAAAAGTCTAATTAATTTTGATCTATCTTACTTCATAGACTTAATTAATATTTGATCTCAGACTTAGACAACTATTTGAATTTTGGTGACTTCCCTCTTTAAAAGTTTGATAAATTTTGATCTTAGTTACTTCACTGACTTAGCTAATATTTGATCTCAGACTTAGACAATTATTTGGTGACTGCCTTCTTTAAAAAGTCTGATAAATTTTGATCTCATTTATTTCATAATTCATAACTTCATACTCATAGACTTGGCTAATATTTGATCTCAGATTTATCTAATATCTAATTCTTTATCCTTGGACTTGCAGACTTCTAGTGCCAGTAACTGTAGAAAATGGCTGGTGGCAAAAAGAGGGGCAAGTTATGGGAGATGGGACACCAGGAGAAAATTGAGGAGATGTGACTTGTAACCATTGCACTAAACATATGATTGGGGGCATAAGTCGGCTCAAATATCATCTTGCAAAAATTGAATGTCATGATATTACACCATGTGACAAGTCACCCGAAGAGGCTACAAGGGAGGCTTTAGCAAGCCTTCAAGAATATGCACGAAAGAAGGCAGGAAAAAAGAGGACAGGAGAGGCCATGGCAGCCCAATGGGAGATTTTCATTCTACAAGGTCGCAAATAGGTGTAGGGGCTTCTTCTTCCATTGGGCTAGAGATACGAGGATCGAGAAATGTGGGCAGGCATATATCAGACTTTTGGATTCCATGTAACACTCCTAGTTTTCAATCCGAATTGCAAGGCACTGCATGGAACAAAGAGATGCACCAACAAACAAAGTTGGCAGTAGCAAGATTTTGGTTTTACAACAATATTCTCTTCAATTCTTTATGTAGTCCATATTGGAATCAATTGGTCACTGCAATGACTGTGTTTTGTAAGGGGTTCAAGTCCCCATGTCGTTATGAGGTGAGTTGGTCATTGTTGCAAGATGAGGTTTGAAACACTCATCAACTTGTGGAAGAGCAAAGAATAATTTGGGAATAGAAAGGTTACACCATTATATCCGATGGGTGGATAGATAACAGGAATAGGATGCTCATCAAATTTCTAGCTACTTCAAGGGGATAGTTAGTATTTCTAAAATCAGTTGATGCCTCTAATCAAGTGAAAAGTGCAGAGACTTTGTGCAACATGTTGGATGAGGTGGGGATGGAAGTGGGAGTGGGTAATGTCATCTAGATTATGACTAATAATGTAGCTGCATATGTGGCAGACAATAAACTTCTGATGGCAAGGCACCCCACATTATTTTGGAGCCTTTGTGCTACCCATTGTCTTGACTTGCTCCTTGAGGACCTAGGGAAACTGAGTTGGGTGGAGAAGGTGGTTGAAGATGGACGGAATATCACAAAGTACATCTACAGCCATACATGGGTCCTGAGTCTTATGAGAGAGAACATTGATGGTAAGGACCTCGTGCAATCGGGTGTCACATGCTTTGCTACTAATTGTATCACCTTGTAGAGCATATTAGCCACATTGCCCAACCTAAAGCAAATGTTTGTGAGTGAAAGATGGTTGGAGAGTCCTTATGCGAAGACATCTGAAGTAGAGAAGGTTGTGAAGGATTTTTTTGATGTTCAATTTTCCAAGATGATGGGAGAGACCATCAATGTAAGTTTTCAAACCTTGATTGATGATTTATTATTTAATTTTCAAATATTGCAATTTGCTGATTTTTGTTAAATTTGTCCAGGTGTCAAAACCACTGGTGAGGGTTCTGCAAATGGTGGATGGGGATAAAAACCAGATGGGGTATCTATATGAGGCTATGGATAGGGCCAAATAGGCCATTTAGTACTTGTATGGATCAAACAAGACCAAATATGAACCCATATAGCGTATAATCGATCAAAGGTGGAACCGACAACTTCACCAACATATTCATGTTGCTGCCTACTACTTGACCCGAAGTTTTACTTCTCCAACACTTTCAGAGCAGATGCAAAGGTTCACATTGGCCTTGACACATGTATTCCTAGATTAGTTGATGATGATCACCTAGGAGACCCCATACTTGATGACTTACAGAGCTATAAGAAGGTTGAGGGGCCATTATTTTCTTCACCTGATTGCAAATGTAGGAGAGACACCCTACAACCAAGTTAAAAAGAACATGTGTTTAGTTTTATTACACTATTTATTTCACTCATTAAGTTTGTTGGAATCTTTACCAAATTATAAATGGCATTTTTTAATCCTTGCATATCTATGGTGAGAAGATTATGGTGCCACCGCACCTAATCTTCAAAAGTTTGTCATCCGACTATTATTGCAGCCCTGTAGTGCTTTTGGTTGCGAGCACAACTATAGTGTTTTCGAGGCCATACACGCAAAGAAGCACAATAGGTTGACTTAGAAGCGCTTGAATGACTTGGTTTATGTGCAGTACAACCTTTGATTGCAAGAAAAAAAGGTGCAAGGGCAGGTTTCACATGAAGCAGTTGACTTGGATGACATTGATCCATATTCAGCAGATTAGTTTGCTGCTCCTGATGGTGATATGTGAATGTGGACGTGGATCCTTTCTTGACTGATGATCACCTAGTTGAGTTTGAGATGTAGGAAGATGACTGTGATGCAGAAGTGGTTGCACGTGAGGAGGAACGTGAGCTTGGTCAACCATCAAAGGCTTTTTTTGAGGCACCTATTGAGGATGCTACAACTACTTCAACACCACCCAGTAGCAGCAGTCTCTTTTGAGCTTTAGTCATAGACGCAATTTACGATTTCTAGTTTTTATTGATACTGAAACTTTAACTTAATATGTATTTAGAAGTTGTAGTTGTTTCATGGAGTTTGACTTCAATATGTATTGAACTCAATTTTATTCAAATGCTGCACTTATTTTTTGGTATACGATTCTATGTTAATTTGCCAAGTTCTAATTGTTATGTATTTAACTTAAAACTTTGATTAATATATGATGGAAATCTCAAATCAATATATGTTCTACAAATTTTCTATATATATGTGTGTGTTTTTAAGAATATTTTAAGAAATTATATATTTTCAAATGTTCGATAAAAGTGCCTTTTTTTCGCCGAGTTTTTGATGAGTTCGAATTTTTCAAAATTTTTAGGTCGGTCAAGTTATTGTCGAGTCTGAGTTTTTCAACTATGCACATGATTATGGGGGTGATTAAGCTTAATGAGAGATGAATAGGATGCAAGTGGGTGTAATGAGCCTAACTGGCTCTTTAGGCAATTTAACTGCAAAGCTCTAGGTTTATCTGATATTATGATATCCTTCCAACTAATTTGCAAAGGGATTCAAAAAGTGTATATATAAACTATTTTGTTTTTATAACAAAAACTTCTCCATATATAAAGCGTTACAAATAAACAACAGTCTTTTGGTATTTTCAGAATTCTGGAAATGTAATTTAATTTCTAATACCAAATTGAAATGTTGTATGATTAACAAACTTAATATACAGTTTGATGTTTATCATCGATATGGAATCAGCGTAGAGCATTGAACAACACTCTACCTCAACCCGCGAATTGAAGGGCTGGTCCACGTGATTCCTTAATTCCCACGCGACAGCTCCAGCAGTTGGCAATGTCCCATGCGACAGTTCCAACAGTGGCTAACGCCACTATAAGTCACCACACTCGAATGCTAATTGCAGCCACACTCCTTAGTTCCTCACCCGCAGTTGATAAGTAGCGCCATGCAGCACAGAACTCCCACGCGATTTCACTATGGTTGCGGGTTGTTGTTTCAAGCTTCAGCCCAGTTATCACCCGAACCCCAAAGTGAATTCCAAAATGCTAGATGGAATCCACCAACATCCTACGCAACTAGGGTAGAGACGTCCAGCTGTTAAGCTCCTTGCTGCTGTCACAAAATGACCTCTTAAGTAGGTCACAGTTCAATGCAGTATGTGTAGCTCTTTCTAAGATACGAATCCACCGCACGAGATGCAATTGGTTATACAATAGCAACCAATTATGGATTAGTTTCAGAAGAATCAGTCTTCCAAAAGCTAATTTGAACCTTATACTTCAGCAAGGGCACAAATCAGATAATCAGGAACAATTCCCAAGACAAGTTTAATATAAAATATTCGATGATCAGCTCTAAGAATGAAACCATATTTATAACCCTTCGGTAGCCATAGTTTCCAAAAAGAAATATCAGTTAACCACTCTTTGGGATAGCAACTTCTAAATTATTGTAATAATAAAGTATTATTATAATAATATGGCCTTATTATTAATTAATAACATATAGTTATTAATTAACATCAATTAATTAACAAATATGCACTCAAGTGATAAAACCTGCATTCATTGCTGGTAATGACTGATCAACCTAGCCATCCACTGCATTGCCAAAAATAGTAACTGGCCCAGACTAACTTACTATAAATAGCAAGTCCAGACTTACTAAAAATGGCCAATTTGTCCACTAAGACCCCCAAAACATACTGTCAACTCACAAGGGTCACGATGATGAGCTGACCACAATCAGGCTCCTAGAACCTACTAATTTGGGGACATCACAGTGGACTTTTTAGGAGGATGTGATGGCAGGAGAGAGAATGAGTGGGGAATCAAAAATTCTTTTTAATTCCAAGTGCGAGGAAAGAAATTGATTAAAACAAAAACATTTACTTAATTAAATGAAGGGTTAGTATAAAAGTGGGCTTTTTAGGATTGTGCAAGTGGATGAGGGGAATTTGGCTTTTTGAATTAATTTAAAATCAAAATAGAGGAAAGAGGATTTAAAAAAACACTCGAATGTATTTATTTAATTAAAGGGGGCTAACACTATAGGTTAATTAAATTAATTAATTTACCTAGGAGGACTATAGGCGAAAGGGGGATATTAATTAAATAACTTAAGTATTTAATTAATATGACAAGTATAGAAGAAAGGGTTATTATAATTTAGTTTGATCAAATGTTTAATGATCAAATTTTGGTGTCTACATGTAGTCTTTCACAATAAGATCTTTGTCTCAAATTTTTTCACTTCTTCAACATGTCTAGCTAATAATCTACAGGAAAAAAATTGTCCTTAAATTTTGAAAGCATACTATTCCAACAAGTAATCTTTTCTTTACCACTTTTCAACCAAATGTTTGCATGGCCATTTAACAATAAGTTCTCGTAGTCCCAAATTTTGTAATTTCATCAATATGTCCAATCAATAATCTATAAACAAAAATTGCCCCTTCAATTTTGCAACCATACCACTACAATAGGGAATCTTTATCACTTTTGTTTCTTTAGATTTATGCCACTTTTGTTTATTTGGATTTGTACTTCTTTTTACCAAAGGGTTGAATGTCCTTTTTACTTGGTCCAGACCGCCTTAACTCTACTTGGGTCATCCGTGTCATCAAATTCAATGCATCCTTCCATCTCCATAAGTCATTCCATCAATTCCTCTGGATTCAAATCACTTGAGAAAATTGGAACTTCTGTCTTAGTTATCTTCCAATTCTTCAAATAGCTTTAATGAGCCTAGCTTCTCCTACATCTATCTGCTTCTCATGTACTAGTTCTAGCTTTCCCAAACTCTTCATTTTATACTGTTATACACCAAATTTGCACCCTATTAAGCGCTTGAGTCTAATGATCTGGTATAACATGGGAATCACTTCCAAGTTATGCAACCTATGCTAACTGAAGTGAAACCTCCGGATTCTAGGTCGGTTCCTCTTGGATAATCACCTTTTTTTTACTCTTTAAACATGAAAAGTAAACTTGGGAGGAAAAGGGAGAAGGGGAACTGAAAGGAAAATAAAGAAAATTTTAACCTACAAGGTGATGCACCGAAAGTGAAATGAATCACAATATAATGACCAAGAACTAGCATTAAATTCCTGAATTAAGACAAGTATAACTTCCTAGATAGGTTTGCAAAAAGTGTTTCATAGAGAGGTCTAAAATGAAAAGAGGCTATTCAAGGAAAGAGAGATTTCACAAACAATAGC
>MU224527.1:1604628-1626208 GCA_018584345.1 Thuja plicata | reverse complement strand
TCTGTAGTTCTTATTATTTTATATAAATATTATTTGGTTCGATAATTAAACAATTAATAATAATTTAATGATATTGTTATCACAGTTAAATTGTGTAGTTTTTGAGTCAAATTTATTGGTTTATAAGAACCCATTTTTCATGAGAATGATTGGCAGTCTTGGTGCTCATTGCATCACAGATATATGAAGCATTGGACTTACCCAAGAGGTCAGCCATCCCAGTACTACTCCAACTCAAGCGACTTAACGGGGGGAAGGTTCAATGCTTCTCTTATGCGAGCATCACCTAGATTTAATGAGTGTTAAATGTACCATTCTTTCTTATGAGAGATGGATCCATATGAGCAACTACTCATGAAAACGGGTCAATGGTTTTGACTAATAAATTTCATAGTTTACTCTTGATAGCAATATCACGATATGACTTGCCTTGCTATGGAAATCATCTCCTACTTATCAATAATAATCTCATATTTCATTTGTAAAAACAAGGTAAATATTTATTTTGTTTTATTGATAAAAATGATCTTTGACAATTAAACTAAATTATATTTAAGATTAATCAGCCTAATTCACTTTAACTTGTACAAAATAATTTGTATATATTAAATAAAATAGAAAATGAAATTGAAATGTGTCTTAAAAAGAATGAAGTACTAAAGAAATTGAAAAGATAAATTTTAAAAATATGAATTCTATAATATGAATTTTTATAAAAATTTAAAAATTTAAAGTAATATTATAAAAAAAAATATTACACAAAAATTACATTGATGGTGAAGCTTTAGCATTTCTATATGCATTTTGAAATCATGTTTGTTATTAGTAAATGATGATATCACTTATTGAATGTTAAAATAATGAAACATCTTTTACATGAAATCTTTGTAATGGTGAATTTTTTAGTGTGTATTTTTCTTTTAAATAACTATAATGTAAAGAAAAATTTTATAATTTTGTATAATTTAATATATAATTAGTTACAAATTGGTGTCTAGCGAAGATAATTAAAGATAATAATCTAATAAATTAAAGATATAATCTAATAATTAATAATTAATTATAAATTAAATCGTATCAATTTGAATCGGGTAACCATGGACGCAAGATCCAGAAACTTACATGAGTATGGGAGAAGAAATGTTCAATCATCTGGGAGAGGCATTAAAAGTGCAGAGGAGGATAGACGGAAGGATCCGACATAAAACTCACACATTTCTTCAGGGGTGACATTTTTTGTTCAGAGCTAGGCCCAAGTTTTATCTCAAAGAGTCTTCGAATGCATTGTTGAAAGATTGGAGATTTATTTCAACTTGGAGGAAGACATTTAATGTGAAAAGGAGAATAAGAGAAGAGAATATAATGTGCCCCAGTTTTTTCAGAAATTTCCCAAAGACCCGAGATACAATTGATCTGGGTTGGTTGGAAGGAATAACTTAGGAAAACATAGGACATGCCCTTCTCAAAGGAGTTTTAAGAACTGGTCTGGAAAATCTTGGAACAGAAATAATAATCTTCAGAGGAATTTTTACACTCAGGAAAGAGAAAACAACAACATAATCATATATTCAGGGAAAGTAGTCGTTAAGGGTATATTTTAAAGATAGATAACGGAAAGGGTGGATGGAGAAGAGAAATGGAGACAAGTATGGGAAGAAAAAGTTTATTGGGAATCCTCAACAACAAGCTTCTTTTCCTAATAATATTCCAATTTTTCCAACCTCCAAGAGGGGTGTTTCTTTTAACCCACAACTTCCCAAAAAAAGCCTGGTCGCAATCTTATTGGGATATAAATGCTAGAAGAAACTATTTATGGAGGCAATTTAAGGTAGGATTTTTTACAGATGGTAACTGGAGGTCAAAGAGAAGGAAGTGTTGGAATCTGATGAAGATGATCATATCCTAGATCATGTGGTGAATGATGTAGTGTTGTCATTGTTGGCAACAAGTCTACTTTACAGGACAGATCAGAGATATCAGTAATGATGATGTTTTAGCAGGGATTTTTCTAAATGTTTAGTGTATCGGTGATTATACAGTCTGAGATGGTGATTTCAGTGTGCGGTGATAATCTAAAGGATTTAGATGATGCAATCTCATAGGAAGTATCTACAGAGTTATATTTACCTACATCTATGATCGTGCAAGCTGATTCAACGCACAATTGGAGATTTGAGGCAAACACTAGTGATATCGGCAAGAACAGTCAACCGATCAAGTCAAGATGATGAAATCGAAGTAACGATCAATTACGTGTCAGTTTTTTAATTTGAGAATTGTATTGTTCAGGTTCGACCTTGAGGAGTTTAATATCCTATATTGGTGTGACCACTTATGGATTTTTATTAGGATTTGGAGGTCGACTCTGGTAACATGTTTTAGGGTTATCCCATCGACCTAATGATGATAAATTCATGGTCGAACAAACACTTCCAGAATACACAATAAATTCAAAACGGTTAAAAATCAGAAGTATATCACAATACATTCTTTGACAATAAAAAAAAGTATGAAAGAGAATTATAATTTATAATAATGAACAACATGAAAGTTGAAGATAAATTAGGTGCTGTCAACTTCTTTTCATGGAAAATTTGAATAATATCTCTATTACAAGAACTTGAACTAGACACTTATGTTGAGAAGGATCTAAAAATACCAGAGAGTGAATCCGAGAAAACAACATAGAAAATAGGAAACAACAAAGCCGAGAAAATTATAATTGATGTTGTTAAAGATCACATTCTTCCTTCTATCACAAATTTAACAACAACATATGAAGTATTCAACACCATTAAGAATACATATGAGATTAATAATACGAGCATACTACTAACCCTAAAGCAACAACTCTTGAGCATAAAGATGAATAAGAGAAAAACTATAACATCCTATTTCCTAAGAATCACCGAGATAAAGGATCAACTCTCTACCATGGGAAACAATGTGGACGATGTGGAACTAACACTTCTAGCTCTTAGAGGTTTACCTATTTCATGGGAATCATTCATTCAATGCACAATTGTTCGTCCTTCTCTACCCAATTTTGATCAACTAAAGAATGGCTGCACTCGGGAGGAATCTCAGTTAATTTCAAGAGGAATAGGCCCAACTAAAGAAGCAAAATTCAAGCTCTACAAGTGAAAGCAAACAACAAAGGGGAAAAGAATTTCAAAAGGAAAAGAGGAAACCACGGAGATCTCTCCAAATTTCAATGCTACAAGTGTGATAAAATTGGACACACTCACAGGTTCTGTCCAGAAAGGAAGAAAAATCATGCAGACATTGTTGAAGTCAGAAAAGAGGAATATTTCGTATTCTAAAGAATTTTAAAGAATTCTGCATTTATGTTGGGATTAAGAGGGAGTATTCAGTGCCATAAAATACAATCCTCAACAAGATGGATATAGAATCTATGTTCCAAGACAAAGAGCTGTTGAAATCAGCATGGATGTGAAATTTGAAGAAAACATTAGTCATAAAGAAAAGTGAAAATGATTTACTTACAGAAATAAAGGAAGACTACACAATTAAGAATCAGAGGGAGAACACAAAGTTACTTGTTGGACTATGTGGAAAAATTTATCAAGTTGGTTTACATAAAGACTGAAGAAATATTGATACTTTCACCAAGCCCTTGCTAGGTTGAAAATAGAATACTTCAGAGGTAAACTTGGTATGACTAAACCATAGTTGTAAATTCTGAGATTAAATCTAAATTATGTGTAATTTATATTCATGAATATTAGAAAGGGAAAATATTGCAATATTACACTTGTGTTATTTTATGAAAGGTGATGATCTTTCATATGTGTTAGGTTACTATTGCTAAGTGACGACTTAGACAATAGTTTGTATAACTATATATTATAGTCATTAATCCTGACACTGATGTTCTAGAGTTGTTATTAAATCTAATTCCGAATTGGTCAAGGATTATAACAATGTGTGAATCAAGATTAGACTACATTAAGTTGTTGTCCCGGAATGTGTTGGATATCTTGATTGTTATCGCTAAATCTAGTTCTGAATTGGTCGGGAATTGCGACAACTCTTTTATTAGGATGAGTACATCATGATGATGTCCCGAGCTATGTCAAATATCTTGATATGAATTTATGTGTTAGTTATCACTAAATCCAGTTCTGAATAAGTTGGGGATTGTGATAACACACTGATCAATCCTCTCTTGCTAAGAGGGGGTGTTAGAGAATAGCATCGATCTGATTGATGGAATGTATACTATAAACATATATCTATGTGTGTGTGTATATTTAATATACATAACCATCTAAATGAATCGGTGTTTCTTAACTAATGTTAATTAATCAACAAACTAATTAGTAGTTACATATATGTAGAGTTGTGACTCTACTGTAAGAGTCACACCTCTACGTATATATGACTACCTATTAGTGTATTTATAAGGGATGCTTATTCAATGGTTGATCATATCAATCACAGCGACAATATCAAGCAATAGTAAGCATTCTGATTCGTTCTATATACGGTTTTGTTTTTTAACAATGCAGTAGAGCGAAGGTAGTTAAAAAGATATTTTTATGTCTTATTGTACACCTACGCTTTCAAGGAGAAGACACAAAGCTACAAAAGAAAAGTTTGAGTGATTTGACAACATTCAAGGTGAATATTTGAATATTTTGCAGTGATTGTGTGAAAGTAACAACGATGGTTTAGAGTTTCGTCAAGCGGTGATTGGAAGTGTATTTATTTGATCTTATGAGCTTGAATTTGTTGTTTGAAAAATGGATACACTGATCATTGTAGAGATTACTGAGAGACCTAGGCCTGAGTTTCAGAAACATCCCTTCAAATCAATTGAAGATGATCCAAAGGGTGCCCTATCCAGCATGCCCTACAGTGTGATGCACATTGAAGATATGTGATCTTATATCCATTGTAAGTTTGAAGACTTAGGCTCTTCACACTTTTTGAATCATTATATAGAGTTGTGTGAGGATTTGGTGTTGAAGGATGAGCACCAAGTGGTTGCAGACATGGGTTTTCTCACGTGATCAACTTTCCCAATAAATATGAAGAAGGTCAAGTTAGATATGTATTGAGCCGAGTGCATGACCAGTTTATGTAGCTTGACCATTCACACAATATCACAAAGGAGGCAATACATGTTGTTACAGGTTTTTGTGCAGCTGTTGAAGTACCAGTACTTAGGTCAATTCCTAAGGATGTGGTCACAGACTTAACCAAGTCAAAGTGGCACAAGAGAGTGATGACAGTCAATGACATCCTTGACCTGATTGTGAAATTTGCATCAATTGTGATAGAATACAAAGTCTATAACTCTAGCAGGATCAATAGTGTGCCCGGGTTTGCAATTCATGTTGCATACAAAATGATAATAGAAGATGATGAGCATGATCTATGTATTGAAATGAGAGATCAATTATTCCAGAACTTAGAGAAGATCAAGAGAGACAAAAGGCAAGTATTCAAATTCAACCAATTGATTATGGGTTTGTTCTTTTATTTTCAGAACTTCTTTTCTGGTGTTGGAACAATAAATTGGATAGGGGGTACACCAGTGGTAGTTCAATTGAAGAATTGTATTAGATTACTGGGAAATGGTTTCAATGAAAAGGTTTGGGGATACTTCAAGGATTTTTAGAGTAGGATGCATCAAACGGAAAGGATTCTAGACCATATAGTTGAGAGATACAAGAATGATATATGTTTCATGGTTGATACTGACACCTGTTAGATGGAGGCAATAGTTCCTAGAACATCTTGGGCTATGCCCATGGAATATAAAGTAGAAGGTGATATGGTATTATTACATGTTGAAGACTTACTGTCTAAACCAGTAGATCCAAATGAACCCGGATTTGGAACTTATGAAGAGAAGAGTATGGAAGTACACAACAAGCTAACTAAAACAGTGATTGAGAAGAAGATAAGAAAAGAAGTTGAAGAAGTTCTTCACTCAAAAATATCTCAACAACGCCATAGCCAAACATGTTGCAGGAAAGGAAGAACATCAGGAGCAACAACTATAGCAGCAGAAGAAGATGTAGAAGTAATAAAATTCTACAACCGATAGTGCCCCAACCTATAGACAAACAAGAAGTTCCACAGTTTCAATGAAGAAGTAGAAACCCACTCCTCCAGCAAAGGCACCATTAATGAAGAAGAAAAAGCATATCCAACCAATACCCACAAAGGTGAAGGAGACCACAAGTAAAAGGAAGAAGGAGAAGGCTCAAAGAGTTAAGAAGATTGAAGAAGAAGCAGAAGAAGGTACTGAATATGGTGAAAAATAGAAGAAGATGAAGGCAAGTGACAAAAGATCAAAGTTAGTAGGACCTGTTGGTGTTTTAAAATATTTATTCTTGGAAAGCTACCAATATACCTTAGACTGATTTTGAAGAATGGTTTGTTTCAAATATGGGATTATCTTAAGGTAATTGGACCAACTATAGGGACAAGACTGCCCTCTGCACTTCTGGCTCTGCAAAACCAAGGCGGGTACACCTAATCCAGATAGATATTCAACTTTTCACAACTCTGGATTTTAACAACAGATAATGGTAAGAAAGTATTAAATGGTAACCCATCACTCATTGACCTTCACTACCATGTAGGACACACAACCAACAACCACAAAAGGAAAAAGGAAAAAGATATGGTTTTGATGTTTTTAATAGGGCAGAATATAGCCAAACCTATCAGATATGCATCACTGTAGAAGTTACTAATTACTAATCAATGTTTATCCATTGGGAAATGTTTCTAATTCAGATATGGAACAAAGAAACCAACTACTGTCAAAGACTCAAAGCCATCAATACAAATAACTCAGACCAAACACTTCTTACAAAATCCTTGTGTGAACCAGATGAACTTATGTCTTATCCAAAGCAAGATTTAATTTAATCCTTGATCAAAACTGAGCGATAACAACATATACATAGATAAACTCTATGCAGTGAATCTGAAGATCCAAAACTCAAGAGATAAAACACAGAGGAGAGACTTGAATCTGAAATATTGTATTAAGTATGAAGAATCAAGTTTCTATTTCAAATTGTTTCAAAACATATGCTACTTCGACAAATACAAAAGATATGCAACCTTCTATTCTTTATTGACACTATCTAGATATACATCTGCTACACTCACTGGAAACAATATACAGGGTAAAAGCACAATAATTTGTCACCCTTTTACAAAGGAAAAGGTTAACAACACCAAAACTGTAAAACTTCAAGGGCATAAAACTCACATTTCTGTTGAGAATTTGAAGATGATGTAAACTAGTGAAATGTGTGAAATAGGATGAATTATATGCCTATAATTTTTATAGAAAAAAAAATTAAACCAAAATTAATATGTTTTTTGAATTTTTTAGGTTTATTTTTCATTTCCTGAAAAATACTGTAAAATAGGGAGTTTACTTCCCGCCAAATCATTATAAGTAAAACATTGTTTTTCCTCCAAATTCATAATATGTTTTAGATGACATCTTTAGCTAGTGCAGAAAAAAAAAGTGTTTTCAATGTATAGTTTGCCCATTATAAGTATTCAAAGTCGAACTTACTTGAAATCAACAGTTTTTGTCTCCCGCCATTTTTCCCCTATCAAAACTATACCAAAAACCAAATAAATTACATATTATTTAAGAGGACTCTCTTATCTAGTGTTATCTATGATTTTAAAAAAAAATTGAATTGATTTAGAAATTTTTTATATTATCCGAATCAAGGACTTCTGAAAGCTTTAATAACCTACATGTAGTTTTTAACAAATTTGTTCAATGTTTGGTAGTCGAAACAATATAAAATTTATATGTCAAGAATCGTAGTTCTGAGATCTAGAAAATGGTACTTTTAGTTTTTTGACATTGTTTAGCTTGAGCAGAGAAAAAACTAGTAGAAGTGCAAACTTGTTGATTTGATGTATTTTTGGAGGTTTGGCTGCCAACATGGCATGCCACCTAGGCAGACTTGGTTGAGTCTAACTCGACCGAGTAGGACTCCGTCGAGTCAGACTAGGCCGAGTACCCTTAGTGGTCGGCCACGCGCGAGCGGTCGCGTGGGCGACCCACCCTTTCAATTTGAAGGGTATATATAAAATTTATTTTTAAAAAAATAAAATATCAATTGCGAAATTAAATCCTTATTTCAGAATATATAAGGGTTTTTGAAGATAGGAGGCATTTTTTTGCGGAAGCTACAAAGGCATTTTGTGGCCGGAGGAGTGTGAATTTTCAATTTTTTTAATCAAGAAGGATTCAAGCAAAAAAAAAATTGCTTCTATTTGAGCAATGGAAATAAAAGGACTAGAAAAAGGAAATATGATCGTAAAAGTGATGACCAAATGAAAGGTCATACGAAACTTATCGAAGAGAAGTCGGTCAATGTTGAAGAAGAACCTATCGATGTTGAAGAAGAACCTGTCGATGTTGAAGAAGGTGCAACTCAACTAGGGGAGGATATTGGTAGTAGTCGAGGTATACATATTTATCCTACAATGCAAAATTTGATAGAGATGAATCAGGAATCACTTGTCAGTCAAATTGCACCGGAGCACCTGATACCTGAAAGCACTATTAAATTGCATGTCAAAAACATGTGGAAGGAATATTTTGAGGATAAAACTTTGGTGGGAAAAGCACAATTGTTTGCAAAGTTATTCTGGAAAAGATAAATGACTCTGGTTTTGGAGTTGTTGGGTATTGATAATAGGAAAATTGTACAAGAAGGTCAAGTAAAAGAAACAATAATTGAAAATTTGCAAGATGCATTGAACGTTGTTAACAAGACAAATCATGGAGGATCTTATTCAAATGCTGCTAGAAGAGCGTTGATGACTATGATTTCCAGTAAGAGATTGACACATAGAAATCAAGTTCAAGCACTTTCTGATTTACTCAAGGTATGTCGAAGAACTGTTCAGAGATATATTAGGAAGAGAAATGTGTTGGATATGAACATTGAAAAGAATTGGGTATAGATTTGTAGAGTTCCTCAAAAAGAAAAAATTTCTAAAGATGTAAGAAGATGGGTCATCGAATTTTGGACCAACCACTCTCATGTTTATTCCAATAGAAGGGACACTATACAAATTAAAGATGAAGAGACCGGTATGAAGATTTAATATCCAAAACATTTTGTCGATACTACACAAAGTGAACTATTTGAAACATTCACACAAGAATTTTCAAATATGAAAATAGGTCAGAGAATGTTTGAGATGTTGCATCCTTGCTTCGTACGCATAAATAAAGTTCGTGAAACATGTTGTTGTTGAAATCATGTTGAGTTTCACTTATACTTGCAATCATATAAAAAGGTTATGGCAGTACTTAATCTAGATATGGTTCCTAGAAGTACAATAGAATTTGTGAAATCCATTTTATGTGATAAGTCAGAAGACTAAGATGAATTCAATGTCCAATGTATAAAAAATGAATGCAATGATTGTGGAAATTTACATAAAATTCCTTTACAATTTGATAATATTGATGTTACAACACCAATCCAGTGGAAGAGATTTGAATATGATAAATACCAAATGAAGATAGGACAAGAATAAAAAAAATTGGATTGAAGGGGAGTGAATTACCATACCTTGAGTTCATGGACAGATTCTGATCTATGATTTATCCACATATCCAACATTGTCATGGTGCACAATGGCAAGCTAAACAGTTTCGTGATGCCAAAAATTGTTTTCCACCTCGTTGTATTCTTTCAGTTGTAGATTTTGCGGAGAACTATACATTCTCTCCTCAAACAGAGCTCCAAAGTCAATATTATCATTTGTATCAAGTTTCAATATTTGTCCATGTAATTGGTATACACTAAATTTTGCACCCTAATTCAAGCTCTCGTAGTCTTGATAATCTAGTATAACATGGGAATCATCTCCAGGTTGTGGGAACTTTGCTAACTGAGATGAGACCTCCAGGATCTAGGCTAGTTCCTCTTGGATAATCACCCAAATTTGCTTTTTATGCATAAAATAAACTCTTGAGGGAAAATGGATAGGAGGAGATGCTGAAAGGGAAATAACTGAAAGAAAACTATCCTACTAGGTGATACACCAAAAGTAACATGAAGACAACATAGTGGCCACACCAGCATGAAGAATCTTAGATATAATAGAACACAATCTTTCTGAGTAGGCTTGCATAAGTATTTCATAAAGGGGTCCAAAATAGAAAGAGGCTATTCAAGGAAAGAAAAAATTTCACAAACAATAGCTTTTCTAAGAAATTTAGACACAGATTGTGACCTGCAAAGCAAACGTTCACTTCAGCAAATGGATGCAGAAATGAGACAAAATAGTTAGGGATGAACAAAATCCATGAACTACCTAAATCAAATCATCTACAATAGCATACAAAGATGTTGAAAAAGAGAAGGGCTCTAGAATCTAAGACTTCTCTGATATAAACCAGTGTATCATATTCATTAAAAGAAAATACAAAAAGAGGGAAATCAGAAGACATAAAAAAATGTCACAGATAATCCCACAAAGTTTGGATTCCAATGAAAGATTACAAATTGCCAAAATTAGAGGGCAGAAAGAAATCCTCAGATAAATTTTTCAACTGGAAAACTCTAATTACCAACAACTTCTAAAACTATTATATACATCCTCCTTTTGCACGTAGACTTAGAAAAAATCTTATTCCCAAAATTACTGTTGCAATTCATAAGCAATAGAATAATTAGAAACCCTAACACTATCAATTATGCTCATAAATGCTCTTCAGAAATATCCTGCTTGATCTGATATGGCTTTGAATATCCTTCCAATTGCCATAACTATGCTTCTGAGGATTCGGCCGATCCATCTACTTCCGCTGCAAGTCGGTTCTGTCATAACTCTAAGATTAGATATTTGAACTTTTAAATATTTGCATGATAACGGTCACAGCTAGCGTGAGATCTGCATCAACGACTCTAAAAATGCCTTTATTTGTGTTTAAAATGTGACCGTAGATCCTATCTCTGATCCATTGCTTTTACCTGGGTTTACTGCATAGACACGTCGCAGCCTGGCATTATGCCTTGAACAGTAGATTTTGAGCATTTTGTAATCAAGTCATTATGCAGACCGTTGGATCAAACAAGAACTACTTGATCATTACTATTTAGACTTTGAATTTACCCCAAAACTCACTCTGACCTAGGTACCTTTAACTCAAGTTCACCGAATCCCTCATATCGCTGAGTCGCTGAAACATTTCCTTTAACCCTGAGTTTCTTACCGAGACTTTACGACAAGGTAATCTCGTAGTCTCCTTACCTTTCTGTTAATTGTGATTTTTTCACGAGACCTAGAGACAAAGTAGTCGCACAATCTCCTATCATTCTTCTTAACCGTGGTCTCTTCACAAGACTTAGCGACAATGCAGTCCGCTTAGAACACGTGGCACCACGGTGCATTGCCTCATAGGTTAAACAAACTACATCTGGGCATCAAGCCTTTACGCCAGCTGTCAGACTTTCTCAAATCTGCACGAAGATTACCTCATGTTGACTTCATACCTAACTCAGTTTCGAGCCAACCCTAACCATGGTGAACTGTAATCCTTTTGTCTCCAAGTCGCTAGATCTTATCCTTAACTCTGAGTTACTTTATGAGATCACGTGACTGCCCTTTGATAAAAAATGATCCTATGATCATTGCTGAGTCTTTTGATCATATGAGAATATTCTACTTCTTATTGAGACCACGCAACTAAAGCAAGTCTCGTTATCGCTAAATGATACTGAATATTCCTTTTCCATTATGTGACTAGGAGATTAAAAGAAAATGTAAATGCGCACATGGAATTTAGGGAACTTAAGGGGCCTGAAAAGGTAATGAGAAAATAGAAAGGCATGGCTGAGCAACTAGGGTTTATACCAAATTTATAGGGTTTTTTGCATACTTAGGTTTTTTTTTTAACAAGGTAAAAACATAGAGTTGAAAAGATAGCAGAGGACACAACCAAGACCAGAAAATTTATGGTCTTTCTCATAGACCGGGCTCAACCCTTGTGGGAGCCACATTTACTCCACCTATAGCCAAAATTCACAGAATAGGGAAATTTGGATAACATTTTGGCAATTTCTGCTGGATGTCTGCCTGCTAGACATTGAAAACCAGTGACCTTGAAACATTCTATTGGGCATAGGATTCATTTCTTGAACATAAAACCTCCTATTAAGAGAAGTAGATTGGAGGGAGGACCAAAACTGTGCACGAGCACTTCTTGAAAAATAGGGGAGACTAACTAGAAAGCTGAGATAGAAAACAAGGAAACATAATTACAAACATTTACAAGGAAGGACTAACCTCAAAACAAGGCTTGAAATGGAATCCATTAACAGAAATGGGAAAGGGATCTCCTCCAAGAGTTGATAGATGAAAATTATTATGGTCCTTGCATTCAGTGATGACAAATGGACCTCCCCAGAAGGAATCAAATTTAGTATGTCTGCCTAGCCTTGATTTGAATTCATCCCACTTAAGGACTACATCCCCAAATTTAAAGTTTCTAGCCCCGGCTCTTTTATCAAAGTTTCTCTTTGTTTGCATCTGATGGAATTCCATATCTTTCATGGATTTATCTTTGTGTTCCTCTAATTTCATAATCTGAGCATACCTAATTTGCAAAGGATCTCCTTCTTCAAACAAGACATACTGAGTAGCTAAGTCCAGGGCTGGCAATTCAATTGAAATGGACAAATTAGCTTCTCTTCCATACACTAACATGTAAGGAGAATTCCCAATGATCTTCTTTAGGGTAATTTTGTCTAACCATAATGCAGATTTCAATTTGGTGTGCCAATCTCTTTGGTTGTCTTGTAATGTATTCTTGATTATCTTGATCAAGTTCTTATTAGTCGATTCTGCCAAACCATTCCCCTGAGGGTAATAGTTTGAGCTTGTGTTCAAATAAACACCATGTCTAATTTCCCACTCTGAGACTTTGAGGCCTGTTAAATCTAGTGCATTGTCTGAAATAATGGAGTTAGGGACACCAAATCTGTGAATAATATCATCATAAAAGCTTAGGACAACACTCTCATTTTCTTCCTTCAATGCAACTTCCTTTGTCCATCTAGTGAAATAATCTGTAGCAGTAATTATCCATTTATGTCCTGCACTAGATGGAGGATTAATCATGCCAATGAAATCTATGCCCCATCTCATGAAAGGTTGTTTTGTTCTAGTGGGCTGAAGGGGCAAGGCTGCAAGTTTTTCTTTTCCTGCAAACATGGCACACTTGATGCATTTTCTTACATAATCATGACTATTCCTGAAGATAGATGGCCAATAGTATCCAGCCCTCATGATCTTAAAAGTAGTAGTCCTAGGAGAGAAATGACCTCCAGAAGGTCCATCATGGAATTCAAATAGGACACTTGCTATCTTTTCTGAACCTATGCACCTCAAAAGGACACCATTCTGGTCCTTTCTAAAAATAATTTCATCTATCAGCACAAAAGGAACAGATTGTAATCTATAGTACCTTCTCTTGGCTGAATCCAAATCTATAGGGTATTGTCTTGTTTTTAGGTAATGAATCATGTTAGGAAACCAACATGCTGCCTTGGCATGATCTTATGTTGAATGCATAACTAAGGATGCATTCTCTTGCTCTTGTTTTCTTAAGGTATCATCTTTTGTCAGTTGCTCACATAAGCCTCTGCCTCTGACCAGTTTAGTGATTTGGATATCAATGTCATACTCCATGATTTTGGTAATCCAACCAGCTCTTTTTTCATTTAGGTCTCTAGAAAGCAAGAACTCTTTGACACTAGGATGAGTAACTTTTAGTCGCACTTTGTTGTGGGTTAGCAGATGTCTGAACTTATTTAGGCTTTTTACCACAGCAAGCACATGTTTTTATACAAAGGAATACATTTGTTCATATTCTTCTAAACCATTGCTTAAGAAAGCAATAGGTTGCTCCAATCCTTCAAAATTTTCTTAGGTCAATATTGCAGAAATAGCATCAGAACCTCCATAAGCATAAAGGATAAAATCCTTGCTGAAATTTGGGTTCAATAGGGAAGGATCTTCTATCAGAGCTTCTTTGATGGCTTGGAAACTAGCTTTCCCTTCTTTGCTCCAACAGAAAGATGCATTCTTCTTCAACATTGATGTCAAAGGCCTTAGTAAATCTGCAATACTAGGCAAGAAATGCTTGGCAAAGTTAATCCTTCCTATGGAAGATTGAAGACCTTTCTTGTGATGTGGTAGGGGTAGCTCTAGAATAGATGCAATCCTCTCAGGGTCTATTGTAATCCCTTCCTTGGATACTATATATCCTAACAATTTCCCTTCATGAACTGCAAACACACATTTTTTGGGATTAAGAGATATCCCAATTTCTCTAAACCTTTCAAAAAATTTCCTCAGGTGTTTGATATGGTTTGCTGCATGTTTAGAATAAATAATTATGTCATCTAAGTAAACCAGTACAAACTTGTACATGAGGCTTTCAAAGTCCATATCCATTGCCTTTTGAAAAGTAGCACCTGCATTTGACAAACCAAAGGGCATTTTTTGATAAGCCATGGTTCCCCACTTGGTTGTAAATGCAGTCTTATATTGATCTCCTTCATTAACCAAGATCTGATTATATTTTGAATAGCCATCCAATAATGAAAATCTCTCAGATCCATAAACACATTGCAGAATTTGCTCCATAGATGGCAGAGGATGGCGATCTTTTAGGGATGCCCTACTAAGGTCCCTGAAGTCAACACATAGCCTGAGTTCCCCATTCTTCTTCCTAATAGGAACAAGGTTGGAAACCCAACTAGTATGCTTGATGGGGTAAATAATTTCACTTTCAATCAATTTTAGCACTTCTTTATGCACAAGTGGTTCAAGCTTGGGGTTGACAGGCCTTTGTTTTTGCCTGATTGGTTTGGCATTTGGTTCTAATTCAATGGTATGCTGAGCAAGGGATGGATTAAAACTTTTGAGTTCTTCATATTTCCATGCAATTATATCACTGAACTCTTGAAATAATTGGGTATAGGCCTACTTTTCTGAATCAGTATTTACCTTCCCAAATTGTGGACTTTTACCTGGCTCCAACTCTAGTTCAGTACAATGTTCTTGTTGGACCACCAAGCCAGTTTTAATACTTTTAACTTGATCATCTTTATTGAAGGAACCTTCTAAGGTGACAAGACCCTTGGGTATCTTATTTGATCTGACTTGTATAACTTGATCACTGTAGTTCTGCATTAGTCTATCTTGGTTATGTTCTGAGAAAACATCCTCTTCAAATAAGAACTGCAGAATTTGTTCGTCATTGTCAAACACTTGCCAATTAATATTATTATCAGGGATAGAAGGTCTAAAAATCACTTTAATATGATGTTGGTCTCTCTCTCCTTTGAAATTCCATTAGAGATATCATACTGTGATCCAATAGAAGCTAATCTATCTGCATTCTGATTTAGTTTCCTAGGGATAGCAACAATATTGAAAGCATGGAAATATTCTATAGCATCCCAAACTCGATGCTTGTATGCCCTCATTGTATCACTTTTGGTTGCATTTATCCCTCTTACTTGTCTAATAACCAGCTCACTGTCACCATAAACTTTTAGGGCTTTGATCTCTCTCTTTCTTGCCCATTCCAATCCATTCACTAGGCTCTCATATTCAGCAGTGTTGCTATTGCAAGAGAAACTGAACCTAAAGGTTGTATAATACTTCTCCTCATTAGGAGATACTAACATAGCACCACCACCAGCACCATGCCTGTTTCTAGCACCATCAAAGTATAGTTCCCAAACTTGATTATTCTGGTCTTCTAACTCAGTATCCTTCTTAAAAAGATTTGTCTCTATAAATTCACCTTCTTGTATTAAATAGTTTCCCAAACCAGCATCCCAAATAACATTGGCTTGGGCCTTTGAAGCTCTCTTTGATTCCAATTCATCTAGATAGATATCTGGGATACCTTCTATTTTAGTGTTTTTTTCTCTGATGATTGAGAAGTCATTACTATCAAGTGCAAGGTAGCTTGAATTGAGTACGTTGGACACGTAAGGTTCTATATGGTGTGCTTCCAATCATTCAGACTTGATAGTAACCTTGGTTCCATATCTTGTATGGAAGAGCATGTGAGACTTGTCAGAAGAAAGATAGCCTCCTATCTTGGTTGTAAAATCCCTTGATAAACATATGGAAAATAAGGTGGGGAGATCTATGATTTATATTTCAAGTAGGATAGAGAAATTGGGGCTAGCATGGAGGATTAAACTGGTATCCTTGGCTACACCTATTGTATTTATTGAGGAACCATCAATCTGGGTAACCCTCTTTTAGAAAGGTTCATATTTCAGTCCCAATTGGTCAACCACTTTCTTAGGCATGACAGTGCTAGTAGCTCCACTATCTACCATACAATTATGTACTAAATATTTTTGAATAATTAAATATACATAAAAGGGAGGTGACTTTAAGTTCCTACCTTGAATGGTATTTTCTTTAGAGTTGCGGCTTGGAGCCTCCTTTTCTTGATCAGTGTTGACCAACACTAGCTTTGTTGTATCTTTTGCGGGTTGAGGAGTTGACACTTCACCCATAGCCTTCTTCAAGATTTCAGGCTGCCTTGGAATATCCAAAGAGTCCCACATAGACATAGTAACATTTTCTTTCTTCATATTGTCCACAATGTTGAAAGGCATTGTTGTGTGTACTCTTTAGTGTGCTTTTACTATGATGGGTTCAACCTCCTTTGAAGGTTGATTTTCCTTGATTAGAATGATGGGGACCTTCTTCAATATGATAGGAGTAAATGGTTGTGAAGACTCTATAGTTGTAGAAGCCTCAGCCCTATCCTCTATTTTCTCCATGTCTTGAACTCTTCTTTTAGACCTAGTGTTGGCAGCAATTGGGGATTCACCATTAACTCCATTGAAATCTTGTTCCTCCCAATTAGGGAGAGAAGTATCATCAACATGTGCTTCTTTTTGGGGCATTGACCCACTAGAAGAGGCCTTTGATTGTATATTTGAAGCATTCTGCACCATAAGTGCTTGGTGTACCCTTCCATTTAAGCATGTTGTCTGGTTATGGGACTGATTACAAGGATAGCACCATTCCATCTCTGCAGAAAGATTATTTTGACTTGGGACCACATCACTGACTGGGTTTGCGGAATTAAGGGGCATTGGATTATAAGGTTGGAATGACCTCTGATTCTAGTTTTGCCTTTGTCCCTGATAACCTCCTTGATATGGTGGCCTAATCTGTTGGTAAGGTTGTCCTTGATTTTGATAATGTTGATTAGGACCTTGATTTTTTTGTTGATAAGGTGGTCTAACCTCTTGATTCTATTTCTTCAAATTGGTCAATTCCTTGGTTAGAGTTTGCTCCAGATTTGTCATTTCTTGTTGCTGATTTTGCATCTTTTGTTGACTACTTCTTAATTCGAGTAGCTCTTCAGTTTGAACTTCTTTGGATTTCTCATACCTAGTGCTGACCTCAGGTGCTATTAAAGTGGGTATAGGGGTAAATGGAGGTATTTATAAAGGTGCAGTGGGCTGAATATTAGGAAAGATAGGCATTGGTGGCCTTCTGGCTATCATGCCTGCCTGGATTAAACAACTTTCAACCTTGACAGCTATGTCAAAAGCTTGAGGCAACGAGGTACCTCCCATGGATTGGATTATGGTAGAGATTTGATCATTCAAACTTTTCAAGGAGTATAAGAAGGCATGGTCAGCTGATGGCCTTATTGAGACAAGAATTCTATTCCATGTTTTGAGGAATCTATTATTGAAATCTGTCATCTATTCTTGAGGATCTCTCCTTATGGTTGTTAGTTGCTCAACCAAAGATAGGTTATCTGATTTATCTTCAAATTATATGCTTAAATAATCTCCTAATCCATCCCATGAATTAATAGAACCAACAACAAGAGTTCTATACCATTCTAAGGCCTTACCTTTGAAAGAGGCTGCTAATAGCTTGGTAGCCACATCTTCTTCTGTGATATTATGTATACTACAGATAGTAGTCACATCTCTTATGTGTTCAAAATTTGTTGTATGTCCTTCACCTGTGAAATCAGGTAGACTTTTGAGTGCTACCAAGGGCACATCATGATGTTGAGTGAATTTTAAAGGAATTCCTTGGTTGAAGGGTGTAAAGGCAAACTGTCTAGCCATTGCAGGAGCTGTGATTTGTTGAGCAGCAACTGCGTGAGTTGTATTTGAATTGAGGGGTGGAGTTGAACCTTCTTGTAGATCTCTAGTTACAGACCTCCCTCTTCTTCTATAGTGAAAAGGCCAAGGTCTCCTTTCTGAAGTATCAAGTGGTGTAGACTGTACCCTTCTTGTAGGGTGTGTTCTTTGAGATGATTTGCAGTAACTTCTTTTCAAGGGCAGCTACGAGAACTCAAAAGGATTTAAGCTTCTTGTCTCGACCTTTCTCATAAACTTTGAACAAGACTTAATCTTCTGTTCTTCACCAATGGAGTCGCCGGATATACTTTCAGAATGAAACCTCTTTCAGGTTTGTATTATGCAATCATTATATCAGTGATAGCATAATCTTGAAAATAAACTTCTTTTATGGTCCCACCGAGCATGCCAGAAAATGTTATACACTAAATTTTGCACCCTAAGTCAAGCTCTCGTAGTCTTGATAATCTAGTATAACATGGGAATCATCTCCAGGTTGTGGGAACTTTGCTAACTGAGATGAGACCTCCAAGATCTAGGTTGGTTCCTCTTGGATAATCACCCAAATTTGCTTCTTATGCATAAAATAAACTCTTGAGGGAAAAGGGATAGGAGGATATGTTGAAAGGGAAATAACTGATTCAAGCAAACTATCCTACTAGGTGATACACCAAAAGTAACATGAAGACAACACAGTGGCCACACCAGCATGAAGAATCTTAGATATAATAGAACACAAACTTTCTGAGCAGGCTTGCATAAGTATTTCACAGAGGGGTCCAAAATAGAAAGAGGCTATTCAAGGAAAGAAAAAAATTCACAAACAATAGCTTTCCTAAGAAATTTAGACACAGATTGTGACCTGCAAAGCAAACGTTCACTTTAGCAAATGGATGTAAAAATGAGACAAAATAGTTAGGGATGAACAAAATCCATGAACTACCTAAATCAAATCATCTACAATAGCATACAAAGATGCTGAAAAAGAGAAGGGCTCTAGAATCTAAGACTTCTCTGATATAAACCAGTGTATCATATTCATTAAGAGAAAATACAGAAAGAGGGAAATTGGAGGACAGAAAAAATGTCACAGGTAATCCCCACAGAGTCTGGATTCCAATGAAAGAACACAAATTGCCAAAATTAGAGGGCAGAAAGAATGCCTCAGATAACTTTTTCAACTGGAAAACTCTAATTACCAACAACTTCTAAGACTATTATATACATCCTCCTTTTGCACGTAGACTTGGAGCAAATCTGATTCCCAAAATTAGGGTTGCAATTCATATGCAATAGAATAATCAAAAACCCTAACACTATCAATTCTGCTCATAAATGCTCTTCAGAAATATCCTGCTTGATCTGATATGGCTTTGAATATCCTTCCAATCGCCATAACTATGCTTCTGAGGAGTCGGCCGATCCATCTACTTCCACTGCATGTCGGTTCTATCATAACTCTAAGATTAGATATTTGAACTTTTAAATATTTGCATGACAATGGTCACAAATAGCATGAGATCTGCATCAACGGCTCTAAAAATGCCTTTATTTGTGTTTAAAATGTGACTGTAGATCCTATCTCTGATCTGTTGCTTTTACCTAGCTTAACTGCATAGACACATGGAAACCTGGCATTATGCCTTAAACAATAGATTTTGAGCATTTTGTTATCAAGCCATTACGCAGACTGTTGGATCAAATAGGAACTACTCGATCATTACTATTTAGACTTTGACTTAACCCAAAAACTCACCCTAACCTGCCTTTAACTCGGGTTCACCGAATCCCTCATATCGCTGAGTCATTAAAACATTTCCTTTAACCCTGAGTTTCTTACCGAGACTTGGCGACAAGGTAGTCTCGTAGTCTCCTTACCTTTCTATTAGCTATGAGTTTTTCACGAGACCTAGCGACAAAGCAGTCACACAATCTCCTGTCGTTCTTCTTAACCATCATCTCTTCATGAGACTTAGAAACAATGCAGTCTGCTTGGAACATGTGGCACCATGGTGCATTTCTTCATAGGTTAAACATACTCAATCTGGGCATCAAGCCTTTACGCCAGCCATCATATTTTCTCAAATCTACACGAAGATTACCTAGTGTTGACTTCAAACCTAACTCAGTTTCAAGCAAACCCTAACCACGGTGAATTGTAATCCTTTTGTCTCCAAGTCACTAGATCTTATCCTTAACTCTGAGTTACTTTATGAGATCACGCGACTGCCCTTTGATCAAACATGATCCAACGATCATCGCTGAGTCTTTTGATCATATGAGAACATTCTACTTCTTATTGAAACCACGTGACTGAAGCAAGTCTCGTTATCGCTAGATGATACTAAATAATCCTTTTCCATTATGCGAGTAGGAGATTAAAAGCAAATGTAAATGTGCACATGGAATTCAAGGAACTTAAGGGGCCTGAAAAGGTAATGAGAAAATAGAAAGGCATGGCCGAGAAACTAGGGTTTATACCAAATTCATAGGGTTTTTTGCATACTTTGGTTTTTTTTTTTAACAAGGTAAAAACAGAGAGCTGAAAAGATAGCAAAGGACACATCCAAGACAAAAAAAATTATGGTCTTTCTCACAGGCTAGGCTCAACCCTTGTGGGAGCCACATTTACTCCACCTGTAGCCAAAATTCATAGAATAGGGAAATTTGGATAATAGTGACCTATAGACATGTACAATTCAATTTGGATGAGATAGAAAGTATATATCAAAATGAACACATTATCATCAAGGAGGTTCATTTATATATCAGCGATGATAAGGTTCATGGTAGGAGTTATGTGGCTCATTGTTTCGGCATGTTTTTCCACAATCTTGCGAGTCGCAGCATAAATGCTTCACAACATTGGATCTGGTCTGATGGGTGTGTGGGTAAGTAAACTTGAATTAAATTTTCTTAGATATTATTTCAATTATATTATCTAGATATATTTTTAAATTTTATATATATATATATATATATATATATATATATATATATATAGTTTTTTAAAGCTTTTACACATGATTGTGCAGGTCAATTTAAATATGCAAAAGCCTTTAATTGGTAAATCGTGCAACATGTTAGACACAATGTTAAGTTTCTTTAGAACTTCTTTGAAAGTGGACATGGAAAAGGAGAGCATGATGGAGCAGGAGCATGTGTGAAGCGTGCACTCCGACAACATGAACTTCAAGGTATGTATACATTTTTAATATTTAATTTGTTTGTAGTTTACTAGATATATGTACATGTATGAACTTTAATCTTCATTTGATAGTTTGAATAAACTAATTTTATATTTACATGTACTTTAAATTGTTAAATATATCTAGGTAACATGATAGAGAATGCAAAGAAAATTGTTGAATGGTGTCGAAATC
>MU224527.1:1584061-1597575 GCA_018584345.1 Thuja plicata | reverse complement strand
ATGGAGTAATGGAAGAACTTGGGTTCTTTCTCCTTAGGATCCTTCATTTTCTTCTGAGTTGCTATAAATCCCTCGTGCATCTTGTCAATGATATGTTGTATATAGTCATAGCTGGTGCTAGAATGCACCTCCTGTAAATCCAGCACCATCATCAATATTTTGGCATTAATCTTCTCTGCATCCCCATCTATCACTAACACTCTACACAGGGCATAGGTGACGTACTTAATGTAGAAAAGCAGGTCCTTGAAGTAATATGGGGCTATCCCAGACATAGGAGAAAGATGGTTTTTTATCTCCTTGAGCATGTGTTTCTGTAATTTTCCCCTAGCAATACCAGGCTTCAAATTGTACCTCGCCTCTTTCTTAGTAATGTCAATCTTGGTAGACATAGTACTATACAAGCCAAAAGCTTGCATAAATGAATTTCTATTTAGGATGAGCAGGGCAGTGCCATCATTCCTCTTAATTGTCTTAGACAAGACGCCATAATGACTGGCGAGGCCTAAGAACAAATCTACATCTATGTAAACATCAGGAACAATCAATCTAGCCAAACCACAAGTCCAAGGGTTTGATATTGGGATGGCTTTATCAGAATTTTTATAGTAGTTAAAGAGGGAAAAACCTGTAGATCCTGGAGTATCAGCATCCCTGATGTCGCAGTAGTCATCAATAAGCACATTAGCATTTTCCCTCTTGTTCTGAGTTGAACCCGGAAGCAATCTGAGGAATTCATCTGAGTAATTTCATTTCCCCTTAGCCTCTTCATCTATCTCTTCACTTCTCTCACTGGTAGAAGCTACACTAACTGCTTTACTCATCTTTGTTGTGTTTCAATCCCTTTTTCTTCACTGATATTGAAACAAATCTCCTTTCAAGACTCACTTTACTTCTCTGTGCATAGTTCTCAGAAATTCAAAACCTTCTGATCAATTGAGTACTCTGCAACTTATCTAATTTCTTCTCTCTTCTCAGAATACCTAGCACTTCTTCATTCTGAAATTCTGAAAGCAAGATAAGTTAAAATGAACCTTCAATCAGCTCTTTATGGTAACTGTTCCAAGTACACGGCTCATCATTTGAAAAAATCATCAATTCATGTCTTCAATTCAGCATGCTATGGAATTAATTGAAAACCTAGCCGTAGCCCATGAATGTGACAGAAAATCAAATTCATATATGTGTATCTTCAAAGAAAACCTTATAAAATTTGAAGGTGATGACATGTCTCTATGTGATTGGCTCTCTGTCATACATCTCAGCTACCTTTTTTACACAGTAATCAATATCCAAGCTTGTCATTGGACGTTGAATGATTCATGTTGTCATGTCAGCCACTGCCGCCTTTTCTTATGATTTCATATCTAGCGACTACACGGCTGTGTATAATATCCTTGTCACGAACCCAAGTCTTTAACCCTTGATTCTTCTAGAGACCTAGCGACCATGTTACTTTCTCTGTCTTGGTTAACCACAGTTTACTTCTAGCGATCACGTGACTGTGCAAATCAAAGTTGCTGGATGAAAAGTCTAACTCATATTTTACTCAGAGACTCTGTGACTGACAGTTACTTTTAGCCCTTATGGTTATCTCTATGTCGCCAAAAGTTTATTTTCCTTTAAGAGACCCCGTGACTACCCTTGGTCGCTTAATCGCTGAATACAACTGTTAAGTGACAAATCTTTTAGAGACAATGCGACAAGCCTTTTACCCTTTGGTTCATCTGGAGACTACGCGACAAACTGCTATCTCCAAGTCGCGAGCACTTTTTCCTTTGGGATCTTTTATCTAGAGACTTCGCGACCACCATTGGATCCTTTAATCATTGCATCTAACGGCTCCCACTAAGTCGCTGAGTAATTTTAATACTTTTATGTCAACTCAGAGACTACGCGATAAACATTGCACTTTTACCTTTAGTCTCTTAATCACCAGATGATCTTTTTCCTTTGGGAGACTGCGCGACTGACTTTGTAATCCTCTCACCTTTGGACATGTGTCTCCCTCTATTACTTGTCTCTGAATCGCTGAATGGAGAAGTGACTTAGCATTTCAATCCCGCGACAACCTAACTGCATCATATCTCAAACTGCATGTGGTTAGTCGCAAAGTCTCAGAAACTTTCACTTAACCGTCATTCTTTCTGGAGACTACGTGACATGAATTTTATGTTACTTAACTGCAGGCTAATTTCGTGACCATGTGACATGAAAAAATCACCAAGTGTCGAGACCAATCACTAACCATTGGCTCTTTCACGCGACACCGCGACTGATCTATGGGCCCATTCACAAATTGCTGACATGTTTGTTCATTTGGAGACTACGCGACATGAAGGGCTCCGCCAAGTCTCATAACACAGAAGGAATATTCCAATTCTTTGAGAGACATCCTGACTTAAGCCAATCGCCAAGTCTCGAGATGAAAAAAAATATGCTATCAGGATCACGCGACTAGGCGACCATGACTTAAAACACATGACTTAAGTGATTTTCAAAAAGTAGCACCAAAATAGAAGTAAGATAATCATCTTAGGGTTTTTCTCATTTTTGTCTATAAAACAAGACCTAGGGTTTCAAGGTTTTTTTACTTTTACATGGATTTTGACCTGAAGACCCTACAAAATTTCAACTGGGAAATTACAAGGAACTAAGAGACTTCTAGGTTTAGGAAAGAAAAGCATGAGGGTCACAAAACTTCTTGCAGACAGACCAGAACCAGGAATACAACCAACAGAGTGGGAAGATCAAATCAGATGTAAGGATTGTAAAATGGACTAGAAGGATCAATGCATGCACTCGTCCAGGATCTGAGCATGTACCTACCCACACAATTAGATGACAACTCATCGACCTAAGTCACGATGGTGGCAGTGCTAGAAAACATATCTACGCGTGCATCCTCAACTGCAACCTGTCTAGCTCCATTGTAGGTCTTCATACCTTTTGGAAGAACTAAAAATTTTTGACCCACCAATTGTACCCTCTTACTAGGGGGTTGTGGTGCATTAGGTCATCTACAGTCATCTTGATATCTCCCCCGACCCTGACCAGCATGTGGAGGTAAATCTGTGTAATCGACATCATAACCTAAATGGAACTTTGAAACCAATTGTTTGCAGAAATATAAGGGCACCTCATCCTTTTGGGGCCACATATGATGGGCTGCCAACCATCTCGGATATATAAAATGAGCTACTAAGTTATCTATATATTTTGTGACCCTATATTCTCTAACCACCTTCTTTTTTATGTAATGGGTCTCAAACATGTTCTTAACCTAAGTAACAGAAACATCTGAATCAACTGTCCTTCAACCCATAGTACCTTTCACAGTGCTAGAGAGGCTATGGTAAAAAGCATCAATAGATGTATCATCATATGGATTGTATGATCCAGCCTTCTGAATCATACTCATCAACTATGTGCGAATGGAAATCAATTTCTCCCTATTAGGGAGGGTAGCACTATTTTGCAATGTCCTCTCTAGCGCAGCTAAAGCGGCGTGCATCCTTGAGATAGTCTCCTGTCTACGACTATCTCGACTATGTGGGGTATCATGGTGGCTTGACGATGCTCATGAGGCCTGACTATCATGAATGCTACGATCTGAACCAGTAGAAGCCATGTGACAGAAATGTAATATCTAGAGATAAAAACTGCTCGCCTCAAGTGGGCACATACATGTGTACATTCCGTAGGAAATCAATTTATATATACATGTGTTGAAAAAGAACATGTTTAAATTAAAAAATTAAAAAATATCTATGTACATATTTAAATTAAACAAATTCAATTTACATCTTCAACATGAAACATTTTTTCAAACAAAAGTTCATAAATTTTAAACAAGTCAAATTGCATACATATTAACATAAATAGACATAAGTTAACATACATGTCCATCTAAACAAAAACATCCATGACATCCCCTTAAGCATAAATACATCAAAAAGAAGATTTCACGTACATAACTTAAGTGATTTTAAGACTTCAATATATACAAATTGATTAGCCTAAATTAACGAGCTACAAATAATTTACAATTATGAAAATCTAATTACATGAAATGTAACCTAGTACAAGACTTAGGGCTTTGTTATGTGCTAATTTTGAAAGTTGTGTACATAATGAAAATGTAGAATGATCAAGTTGTGACAAAAATATTTTGTGGTGCGTTCTCTTAATAATAGTCATGTATCCTAAATTAATTCCCTGCAACGATTGCTTCGGATGACTAGAGACTAACTCTCCATGAAATAAAAGTTATGCTTCTAGTTTACATTTTGGATAAATTATATGTTTTTAGGCTTAAGTTTACATGTAAATGTTTCAAACTTTTGGGTTTGGGTTTGTGTTTAAGTTTGGGTTTGCGTTTATGTTTCAAAATTTTGGGTAAGTTATATGTTTTTAACATCAATTATATGACCTAAAAACATTTATTTCTTGAAAATGAAGAAAAAAACTGCGACATTACAATGTTAAGTAAAAAAATATTTTTACATATATATTTATACAGCAAAACATTTTGAAAAAAAAAGGGGACCTACCTTGAACTCTGACGAGTTTCCTCTCTCAACCCTCAACCGCAATCGGAGCCCCTCAATGTGCAAATGAGGGGTTTGTGGTTGTTTTTTGGGTATTTAATATGCCTGGTAGACTCAGCCAAGTCTAACATGGTCGAGTACTACTCGGCCCAATCTATTGGGCCACGTAAGCACCACTCGGCACTGTGTGGCACCCACATAAACTCGGTTGTGTTAGACTCGACCAAGTCTAACTGGGTCGAGTAGTCAAAATTATCCTAAAAGGTGACAGATTATTGTACTTTCACCCTACAACTTAATGTTTTTATGTTACTTCCCCAAGTTTGGCCATTCTAAATGATCTTGGAAGTCCTTTTATAGATCAAGGACTGCAACAATCTCCAAATCATTTAGGGTTAGGTCTAAACAATTTAAAACATTACATGACAGAGGGAAATAATTCATTTCAACAACCAAGCAACTTTTTCATCAGCAAGTTGAAACATTCCTTTAATTCAACCTATTGAAGAATCTGATCTGGCCGCCATCCATCTTAGGAAGCTAAAGAACATTACCCTGCAGAAGAAATAATGGATGGAATGTCTTGTTTGCATTAATTACCCCAGGAAAATTTGGCTCTTCAAAACTGCAGAACACCAACTAACCCTTCTTGAAAATCTCAGCACCTAAAGAATATCATATGATCTTTACTTATACAACTCTAGAAAAGGCCCTTCATTAATGGCGAAGAACATAAAGAACAGAACAATGGTTTTAAACTGATTAACAAACTAATCAAAAACCCTAAGGAAATATTCTCTGCGTAAATGCATTCAAAATTGCCCAACTTTCCTTCACACAATTTCCTACAGCTATGCAAACACGACCCAAAAGATCAAATTCATCAATTAAATCACTAATAAAATTTAGCTTAATTTTCAATGCGCAGTGGTCGATTTTACGACTTGAAAATGTAGAACATTCGACTAATGTGGTCGTCAAAAAAAAAATTTTGAAGCAATCGACGACTAACATAGTCGTCGGAATACCGACGACCAAATGGTTGAAAGAAAAGGGTTGTGCAGTCAAGAATTGTAGGCACCTTTCCCAACTAGCACATTCCACAATTGGTCAAACTTACAATGACCGTACGATGCAAACGGAGATATAAAATGATGAGAATGCTATATAAGCGACGTCGTAATTGTCAAACAACTATGTGGTGGTCGTCGGTATACCGACTACTATACGACGATTGATTCATCGCTTATATAGCTTTCTCGTTGATTACGTAACCAACAAAGATCGGAATACCGACTGTAAGTGCAGGTGCCTTACTCAAACTTATGATGACTGTACGACGCGAACAGATATATAAAATGATGAGAATGTTATATAAGCGAAATCGTAATCATCGGACAACTACGTGGTGGTCGTCGGTATATAGACTACTATACGACGATCGATTCATCACTTGTATAGCTTTCTCATCGATTACATAACCAACAAAGGTTGGAATACCAACGAGCTTTTTTTTTAAAAAAAAAATTTTATTTTTATTTTTTTTTTAAAAAAATTATGCTACTATTATTTATTATTTATAATTGTAGTCATATGATTTCCACCTATATGATATCAAATTCTAATCAACCTTAATATTGTTATCTAAATAATTCATTATCACAGTCCATGCCTACTTTTCCACTAGGAACTAGGTCAAGCAATCCAACATAAGTAACATTATAGATCAATTGCTTGTAAATTAACTAATCATACGCATGCTAAAACATACTTTTCACACATAGAGTCACCAATATCTCGTATCCACAATCCCAAAAATAAAAATGAATTAGGAAATTTCTATTCATTTCACTCAACAAAGCGCATATAGTCTCCTAGTGAGCAGCAATTTACATATTTTCCATTAATTTGTGCTTAAAAGATACTCCAATACACACATTAACACTCAATTTTATGTTCCTTTCATCATATTTCAAGAAATCTAATTTGTTGAGTTTCTTGATTTTTACAAAAACATTACTAAGTCAGTCATCCTCTTCATTTACAAGAGACATAAATACAAAGCACAATTTCAAATTTTGCAAATTTTACACACAAAATAGCACTAATACTCATAAAATATGCACTAATTAAGCACATAGATCCATTTCTATATCTACTATGCAACAAAAAAATAGAGAGAGATCCATTTATTACAACACACTGAACCACAACACCAGATTCACACAACATTAAGCTCAAGAGCGGGCTCCAAGATACACATATTGATCCCAACTAAAACAAAATCCATAGCCCACACCCAAGGTTTTCTTGCATCTGCTTCCTTGCGTACACTCACCAAGTTTGCATGACACGTGCTTGACAAGAATGGTGTGTCTGCTAATAAGATAATAATAAAGACCCCTTTTCAAATGTTCTTGTGTTAAGGATGTTAAAGATTTATATGGTTCAAGTGCCTTCCCTCAATGAACTTGAAAAGAAGGAGGTCCTTTTATGAACCTTGTGTTGGTGGTGTTACCAAACTAGAAGAATGAAGACATGGAGTTGCCTTGTGGGTGTGTGTGGGTCCTAGATGCCCTACATTACATTGTCTCTATCTTAAAAGTTTACCTATTGGAAAATTTTAAAAATTTTATTACAAATGACTCAATATCCTAGCCCCAAATCATTTACAGAACATAACAATTTGAACCTCAACAAAATGCAATGTATAGATATGTCAAAGTAAAGTAACAAGACATGAATAAACTAGTGCAATCACACCTCAATTTTATAATAGCTACTACTATAAATATCATGTACATACTCTTCATATTTTTTCCATGCAATCAATCTCATATGCATATCCTACTCCCATAATGCATCTGATCAACTACGAATAGAAAGGAATCCAAATGAGACAAATCAAAAAAAAATCATTGTTTTTATCTAACAAGCTTGGTTCATGTGTAGGAACAGGTACACCTTCATCATTTAATAGCATGTGAGATGAAGTGGGATCTGATAAGGGTTAAGCCCAACATACTATTGATTTACATAGAAGTACAACTACAAGAGTCTTGAGCCACAATAACATAAGAGCATCACATCAATTATCAAGAGGAATACATGATAAACTGTTGCAGTAGGAGCATAATACTCTAGAATGTTCTCAGAGCTAAAGGACAAGTGATCAAACCATAGACTTGTACAAAAAATGCATATTTCAAGAAGATTGCAACTTGTTAAAGGGTGGAGAAATATCAAAAGAGAATAAAGATAACACATTGATTTTACAAGTATAATAGTGCACATATCAAAAGACATATTGTCACAAGGACAAAAATTTGCATGTATAAAAAAATAGAGGTTGCTGATAAAGTGGAAGATCATGATACAGTAATCAAAATAACCATTAGAAACAAATTTTTTATCATTCATTTACTTTTTTTCTTAATAGAAACTCACTGGTATTTATACATGAAACGCTAAAGTAATAGTGAGCTTAAAAGAAAAAAAAACATCCACATATTAAATAGGGACATATCATAAGAAATGGAGCAGTAATAGGGATTCACACAACTGTTATGAGGACAACATAGTAGTGCAAAACAACCATAAAACTAAGAGATAAAAGTTCTAAATGGATAAGCAGAGACAGTCAAGGATAGCTTCAACGAAGAGGTTTTTTTCTATTTCATGAATCAGTCAAGTCATCATGTGCAATAGTTAATGATTCACAATAATTGAAGGATACCATACATGCAAGAACAAACTATTATCAATTATGGAGCAACAATGAAGAAGCTATAATACAGTTTTCCTACATCTTAAGAGCATAGATCAGAGAGCTGCAGTCCATATAACATTGTGATGACAAGAAGGATTCATAACGAGCTTGTATGGGATAGTCATCAATCAAATATGAAAGGTACAAATAGATAAAGATATGAAAATCATAATATTGCAAAGATATCAATACAATTTTGTTGGTTTGTCAAGAAATCCAAGTTTCATTATTATAATCATCTTAGCCATTATGATACAAGAACAAGCAGTAAAAGCCTAAGGAATGTGTAGGTCATTTGGAATAATAATGATATGAATGGAGAACTCCAAATATCACCAAAAATGATAATGATAATACAAATCAGTGTTAAACAATTGCAGTAGTGAAAGGGCAACCTGGTGAAGATGTTATAAAGTTATCGATATCAAAGGAACATATGCTTCATTGAGACCAATGACAAATGTAGTGACTGCTATAGGATTGAAAGAAAGGTTTGCAAAGAACAAAGTGTCATACCAAGACAGAAGAAAAATCCTTAGTATCAATGTAGGAGCCACCTTCCAGAGGGCTATGGACCTGTCATTTAGAGATTTGAAGAACAAGATTATAGTGATTTACTTGGATGACCTAATAGTATTTTCTAAGAAAATAAAGAATCACCTACGCGACCTAGAAGTAATCTTCCAAGGTGTCAAGAGCATGTCATCTCTTCAAATATAAATAAATTAATATTTTATGTAGCAGAGGGAAAGTTTCTAGGACACATTATTGTTACCAATTTATGCTACATAGTTTAAATTGCAAAGGTATTTTCAGCTAATTGTTCATTTTAGAGATAAAATTCAATGTGCTTTCTTGTTTAAATCATTGTACTTATTGCACAGATAAGGAAATAATTTAGTTTGATATGCGATATATGCTACAAAATAAAAATTAGTTTTCATTCTATATCATCAAACATAAGTGAAATTACTTAAGGAGAAAAAACCTTTACAAGAAAATGCAATCATTCAAGCAAGAAGAAGCAAGTCAACAGTTCACCTGCATAGAACTGTAGACTCTGACGTGGACATGATAGAAGGAAGAAGGAGAGGACGTGGAAGAGCATGGAGATGGAAGAGGGGATGCTAGTGATTTTCCTTTTGAACTTTGATGGAGTCGGTTTATTTCCCTTTTGATTTGGTAAATGAAACTAAACTTAAGTTTAGTGTTGTTGGTTTGTATGCAGGATCATTATCTGACTTTTACAGAGCAGATGATCTCCACATATCTTTATATGTTTTAAATAGATTAGCTACTATGTTTAATTCTATTTCAACATATATATTAACATATTTTGGTTTTAGCTTTTTTGTTATCATTTTAGTTCCACACTGAATTGATAAATTGATTGTTATCTTACATTGGATTATGTATTTTATAGTTTCTATCCTAAATGCAAAATTGCTTAAATTCAGAAGATGAAAGTACGCATGTAGCATTACAACTATAAACATCATAAAGCTTGCATAGAGATACATCTATTCAACACTATCATTCAGATATTGAAGACAAAACACATTGCTTTTGCATTCATGTTAACACTGATAATGTTCTAAGTATTGATTAGATTTAAAATTTCAATTTCATGATTGGTCATTACATTGAACATTCAAATTGAATGTGATAAACAAGTATTCCATCATAGGTTACATCTTTTAAATTGTAAACATTGAGAAGATATAAAATGCTGAAAGTAAAAAAGAAGCATGTTAGAAGTATGGAGTAGGGGTCCCATGAATTGCCTTATTGTATGATTGTTGTCAGCTGGTCTTCTTCATGTTGGGGTTGAACAATTGTTTCATCTGGGTCTTCATGACGTCTGCCTTGTCTCATCCTAAGTCTTTTTGGGTTTTTACCTGCATCATGAGAGAGAAAATGGTGTTAGATCCAACTGGATCTAAGCAATGCATGGAACACAAACAACATACTACTACAATCAACTCTTTTAGTAATGCATATCTATCTGGTGACATCAATGCAATAGAAAAATATGCATCTACAATAACTAAATAAAGTATTAAAGGGACATAATGTTATGGAACCTTTTACTACATATAGTTATTATTCTGCATTGTTCAAGAGTTTCCATTTAGGAAACCAGAAAAATCTGAATCAAAGGGACTTGGTCTTGTACCTGAGAAACCTTTTTAGAACGTCCATATGTTAGATTAGTAAACCCAACCAGAAAACCAACATTCATACATAAATGCCATTTCACATGACATTTACATACAAACATTGACTAACTAATTGTATTTACTAATCTAACATATGGACGTGGTGGTGTGTGCAAGCAAGTGAGATTAAATGCAGGAAGAAACACAATGCAAGAGTTCACAAGTTGCAAAGGAGAAGAAAGAAATATAGTGGGAGTCACGAGCCCGTGCTTGAACCTCACTGGATTAAACAAAATGCAAGAGTTCATAAGTTCAGAAAGAAAAGAAGATACAATACATAATGGTAATTTTGTGCTAAAAGATGCATGTGAAAATAAATGATGCAGTAAATATAAATGTTCCTGATTGAATAGTGTTACAGACAACAAGGAGCAAACTTACAGATAAAAATGAGGTAACATTGTACCTTATCATTATACAAAGCAAGCATGAGATACTATGTAATGTTGTTTTGAAACATGCATGTGGAATCAACAGTGATATATCTAAATAGGAGAATGACATTAATGTTGTTATGCAGTAGTGTACATGTGCAAAGGATCAAATTGTATTATCATTAAAAAGAAAATTGCATATGAATGGTCCATACTTTATTGACACCAGATAAATACTTTATATCAGTATTTTTCTGAACATTACTATTATCTCTGAATAAAAAGAAAAGAGAACAGTGATACCCATGTTTGCAGAAGGAATAGGAAATGCACAGCCAAACAGTGATGTCCTTTTTATAACAATAGGCATATACATAATGAAATATCAGTACGGTTGTTGAAAGTGATGTATGTACAGAATAGGATGAGCATGTGCAAAAGATGGAGTCAACAATTATGTATTTAGCTATAATATGCATGCCATAATGATCAATTGACATCATATGTTCAAATAAATAAGAGTAATAGCAACACTGTTACAAATGATGCTAGTTCATTACAATTGGAATTCAAGTGATGAATGCATAGGCATAAGTATTCACATATCCAATGAGTCTAAAAAAGGAAAAGTTTGGCACTATTAGTGTATAGGATTGAAATCAAACAGTGATTCCATATATGTTCTGAGTACAACATGTATTTATTTAAGAGAAGATCAATGATGCTGTGGTAAAAATGAGGTCTTTAGAAAAGGAATGTCATGGGTGTTCATTAGCTAAGTAATGTTGTCAGTACAATATTCATATTTCAATCAAGTTGAGGAGTTCAATGCATGTAGTAAATATAGTCAAGAAGGAGATGTGCATAATGAGTTTCAAGTTATGAACATTGCCCATGGGAGTCACGAGCCCGTGCTCGAACCCCATGGGTGATGATTCATATAAAATTATATAACAGTGTATGTATACATTACTTCTTGCACAGAATCTGCATTTTTAAAAGAAATGTTCAGACAAGTGATAGTGAAAATCAAACATGTAATGTGTTTACTTCAATGAAAAGATGCTCTCGGCTTCAACAGTAGGAGTTTTTTTTATGTTTAAAACATTATGTTCATGCTGTAAATTAAACATGTAATATGTTTAGTTCAAATAAGAAATGTTTATTTCTCAGCAACAGAAAGAAGATGTGCATGTCTTATGACATTATGGTCACTGTTATTTAAAAATGAAAACATAGGTTATAGAAGAAATATCAACTCAAAGTAAAGCTACGGACAACAAGGAAATTTCAGTTCAAGCTACAGACAAAGATATCTTTTTATGTTTTTATTCCAAGTAGAAAATCCTTTATCTTAAATACTGGTGTATGAGTATTGGTGACAGTGTGCATGCAGACAACAAATGAAAAAGCAATAGCAAGTTCAAGTGGGGTTTTATTTCTAAACAATAGACTGTTATTGAAATAGTTTCATCATTAACTATTGATTCGTTTCCAGATTTACAAATGAAAGCGGTGTGGGTTTTCGACATAAGAAAAGCTTGAGTTCATCTTTCCAATTAGCTACAGATAGATTTATCATTTTTTCCTAACAAGAAATCATGCAGAGAGCAAGTTCAAACAAACAAAAGATGCAAAGAATGAGTCAAGGGTTACTTATCTATTAAAAAAAGTCAAGCATGGTGGAGAATCAAATGCAGAGGAGTGTCATGTGTCGTGGATAAAGGTTGAGTTCTTTTGTACACAGAAAGCTTGGAATAAGTCTGAAGATGTGGCTGGAATATGCCGAGCTTCGTGACCAAGCCCATAAAAATCAAACTCCACATCTTTCAACCATGGCTTAGACCAATTCCAAGCTTACGGTGGTTAGCTCAAAACTTCAAAACCCATTCACACCAGCCCGAGTTCACTGCAAATGGCCGAGTTCAAACTAAAGTTGCAACCCAAGGTTTATATCAAAGAAAAGAGAAGGTAGCGCCATATTTTATGGCATGGAAGTCAAAATACAAGTGCAGCCGAGGTTCACAGTTTACACTAAGTCTTGGCTCTTTATCACTCTAGTTAGAAAGGAAAAGGCCATGTTACAAACAATGGAGGCCGTGTTCATGAAAGACAACGCCATATTTTATGGCATGTGGAAAAACAAGTAGATACAATAGTGGAGAGGGCTCGGGTTTATACAACAATAATTTCAAGACTTCAGTTCAAATTAGATGACCCCGCACTAAATAGAGCTCAAGCTCTTTGCTAAAGGAAAAAATTACTGGGTAAAAGCACAATAATCTGTCACCCTTTTACAAAGGAAAAGGACGACAAAACCAAAACTGTAAAACTTCAAGGGCATAAAATTCACATTTCTGTTGAGAATTTGAAGATGATGTAAACTAATGAAATGTGTCAAAGAGGCTGAATTATATGCCTATAATTTTTTTTAAAAAAATTGAACCAAAATTAATATGTTTTTTGAATTTTTAAGGTCTATTTTTCATTTCGTGAAAATACTGTAAATCAAAGAGTTTACTTCCCGCCAAATCATTATAAGTAAAACATTAGTTTTTCCTCCAATTTCATAATATGTTTTAGATGACATGTATAGCTAGTG
>MU224527.1:1534014-1565284 GCA_018584345.1 Thuja plicata | reverse complement strand
CTTTCTTAGTCTTGCTAGGTCTGCTTTCTCCCTGCGTTCAGCTTAAGGGGGGGTGTTAGAGTATTATTACTCTTTTATCTTATGCTTTCTCTTAGGTGCATCATTAATTAGTTATTAATTAATAATGCGCAACCTAGCTTTTAGTTTTTAGGGTTTGTTCACCTTTATAAGGTCGAACTTTGTATTTTTCTTTCATTAATTCAGTTGTAATTTTTGCTCTCACATTTTGAGTAAACATCTGAGTTCTTCTTTTTCATTTTCGTACTTCATCTTTGTATTAGGTCATTTGCATGCAGGTGTATTCGGGTTCTGTGAATCTGATCTTTCATCAGTTTCTACATTTTTGTCCAAAAGACTATCTCATTCATGCAACTCCCACTGCTGCTATGTATAGTATTGTATTGAAGCTTTCTTTGGATATTACTCTTGTTGCATCATTTTGTAAAAGTTACCATAGTGCTGATTTTAGCTTTAAGTACGCTTTGTGATCTTTTGTACAGGCCATGACTTGTGACTGGTATCCTCCTTGTAATGATATCATTGTGTTGTACCCTCTTTTAAGCTTTTAGAGACACTAGAGAAGAAACAAAATAGGGATTTGTGCTCTATACATTTTGTATGTATGATGGAATTCTGAAATTTGTACTCTTCTATCCTTCCAGGTGGTACCCTTGTATCTAAAACAACAACCTTGCCTGTTTGAATCATATGATAATTGCTGCCACCTATAACTTTTCTTTTTTTATGATTGCATTAGTTCCAGCTTGGTTGTTTATTATTGAATCTTGAAACTGTCCTAGCTGCTATATCATTATGATTTCCTCATATTTTTGTCTCATGTTTAACAATCTAGGCTCAAACCCTCGTGGGAGCCACATTTAGCTCCACTTGTTAAATTACATGTCTCTGCATAAAAAACAAACCAGTTAGAATATAAAGCATTATGTTTGAGGAGTTTGATATCATGACCTGACCGTTGTATTCTTGCTCAATGTGCATATGAGTTAGTATATACATGTATGGGTACAAATTCATATGTAATGTTTGAGACATGTCGTTGCTTAGATCTTCTGATCTAACATCTTGCTAATCAATTGAAAGTAGGATTGGGAACATGTTGGAGCAGCGGGAGACACAAACAACTCGAGGCACAACAACATAGCAGAGCACAACAACGAACCAGTCATTCAGGCAATGATTGGTCCCATTCTTTACTTATGCATTTATTTACTCATTTGAAGTACATGCTCACTTGTATTTGCATTGAAAAATTAGTTATTCTCACGGCTTGTGTGAGACATGGTTCATTGATACTATCAATAAAAAATTAATTCTCCTTCAAAATACTTATGCACTTTGTATAACAACCATCAACATGATGTGATAAAACAATGTAATCTTCATCTTTCCTTTCTTTATGCATATGAATGTTATCTTGCAGAGACAAAATGCACTTCAAATTATTTTAAAACATGACTGCCCATGCTTGACTAAGCCTGGTACCAAAAATTGCTAACATTTTTGGCGACATCTGCAAAATGTTTACTTGCTAAACATTAAGACCAGCTGCATGAACTGTCCATTGGGCACATAGTCACTTAGAAATCATAACGACATCTTGAATCCCACTTGCATAAACTGATTAAACATTTTCAACTGACCGAATATAGATGTATGGTTTGTGATAGTAAAGTATGAGACTTCCTTATCATGAATTATCTATGTATATTTGGCCAGTTTGGACGAGATTAGCAACACTTGAACATAACTGAAACCTTCCTTTATTTTTGTTATAGCCCTTGTTAATTCACTGAGAGTAGGTGTATGGTTTGTGATAGTAAAACATAAATTTACTGGCATGAGTTATATATGTATTCCCCGTGAATTAGGAAGGTATACAACAACATCTCCTTGCTCACTTGTAACCTCTGATTGGCTAAGAACCCTTCTAAAAACTTATTGAAAATAGGAAAACCAGAATTGGAACTAACTAAAGAAGCATTGGAACAACACTTAGGGAAAATGAAAACTGCAACTAGATTACTGTGCCACAACACTTATTGACCAACTAAACTGCTGCAATATATACAAGGATAGATCCTACCTCAGAAGAAGTGCTTGAGATGAATCCCATTAACTAGGATTCGCTCCATGTTGCCATCCCACCTTGAAAGCTAAAAGGAATTATATTGTTTACATTCTAAGATAATATAAGGCTCGTTTCAAAAAGCATCAAACTTGGAGTGATTTCCAGGCTTGCTTTTGCATTCATCCCATTTCAACACTATGTCTCCTTCCAGGAAAATTCTTGGAGATGCCCTTTTATCGAAAGACCTTTTCATCTGAGCCTAATTATGTTCAATGGTTCTCAAATTTGTTGTCCTTACCTCTTCCAATTCAACCATTTGTGCCAATCTTATAGTTAATGGCTCTTCTTCTATCATATCAAGCTGATCTACCAAGTCAAGAGCTGGAAGCTCAAGGGAGATGGGTAACCGAGCCTCTTTTCCATAAACAAGTCTTAAATGTGACTGCCTTGTTGATCATTTCTGAGTGATTCGATCAGCCCACAAGGCTGATTTTAGTTGGGTATGCCATGCTCTCTAGTTACCCTCCATAGTCCTTTTGATGATTCTGATCAGATTTTTGTCAGTAGACTCCACTTGGTCATTGCCTTGCGGGTAATACTTGGAGGATGTATTTAGATAGATTATGTTTCTTACAGTCCAATCAGAAATTTTGAAACTCACAAAATCTAAAGCATTATCTGAGATAATGGATTTAGGAACACCAAACCTGAAAACTAGCTCTTCATAGAAATTTAGGATAGCACTTTCATTAGCCTCCTTAAGCGCCACTACCTCGGTCCACTTAGTCAAATAGTCTGTGGTTGTTAACACCCATTTGTGACCAGCACTGGATGGTGGGTTTATTACCCCAATGAAATACAAACCCCACTTCATAAAGGGTTGCTTAACCTGTATTGGTTGCAGGGGTAAGGCTGCCAACTTCTCTTTACCAGCAAATAGTGCACACTCCTTGCACTTCCTAACCCATAAGTGTGCGTCATTGAATAGATTGGGCCAATAATAGCCACCCTTCATCACCTTGAGAGTTTTTTCTCTAGGTGAGAAGTGACCTCCATCTAACCCATTATGAAACTCATGCAACACCTTATCCATTTTTTTCAGTTTCAACACACCTTAAGAGGACACCATTAAAGTCTCTTCTAAATAGAATACTATTCAATAAAACATAAGGGATGGACTGCAGTCTAAAATACATCTATTTTTCTTTATCCAAACCTTGTGGACATTCACCAGTCTATAGAAAATGAGTCATTTGTTGTACCCAACTCTTGGCAGAATCTAAAACTGTTTGTCCATCATCTTGTAAAACTAGAACAGCTTCTTGCTCACCCTTTTCTCTATTGCTTATGTCATCAGCAAGTTGTTCACACAGCCCTTTTCCCCTGATTAGTTTGGTGACTTTGATCTCAAAATCATTTTCCATCACTTTAGTCACCCAACCAGCTCTCTTATCACTTAAATCCTTACTTAAAAGGAACTCTTTCACGCTCGGATGAGCCACCATTAGAAAAATCTTGTTATTAGATAACATGTGCTTAAATTGTTTTGAACTCCTTATAAAAGCAAGAACATGTTTCTCTACAAATGAATACCGAGCTCGTAGTCTTTAAGTCCTTGACTAAAAAAGTCACTGGTTGTTCCAGCCCTTCATCATTGCACTAAAATAACATAGCTGAGATAGAATCAATATCTTCGTAGGCATATAGAATAAAATCTTTAGAAAAATCAGGATTTATGAGTGTAGGTGCTACTACAAGTTCCTCTTTAATCAGCTCAAAACTCCTTTTTCCGTCTTTAGTCCAACTGAATGGCACATTTTTCCTTAACATGGTTGTTAGCAGACTCAATAAATCTATAATATCGAAGATAAACTATCTAACAAAATTTATTTGGCCAATGAAACTTTGCAAACCTTTCTTATGTGCTGGTAAAGAAAGAGCTAGAATTATTTTTATTCTCTCAGGGTCAATAGTGATACCTTGTTTAGACACCACGTAACCAAGTAATCTTCCTTCGTGGATAGAAAACACACACTTTTTGGGATTAAGAGATATCCCAAATTTTCTGCATCTTTCAAAGATCTGCCTTAGATGCTTTAAATGGTCTTTTGCCTCTCGGGAAAAGACAGTGATGTCATCTAGGTACACTAAAACAATTTTATACATTAACTTGTCAAAATCCATGTCCATCGCCTTCTAAAAGGTTGCCCCAGCATTGGACAAGCCAAAGGGAATATTTTTATATGCCATGGTACCCCACTTGGTGGTAAAAGTTGTTTTGAATTGATTTTCCTCCCTTACTAGAAGCTGATTGTAACCAGAATACCCATCCAGTAATGAAAATCTCTCAAATCCTGACATTACTTGAAGGATCTGCTCCATTGAAGGTAAGGGATGTTAGTCTTTCAATGAGGCTCTATTTAAATCATGAAAATATATACACAATCTTATCTCCCAGTTCTTTTTCCTAACTGGCACAAGGTTGGAGACCCATGAAGTATGCTTGATAGGGAATATGATACTACTTTCAATCAATTTGTTCAATTCTTTTCGCATAAGTGGCTCTAACTTTGGGTTCAAGGGCCTTTGTTTCTGCCTTACTGATTTTGCATCAGGTTCAAGCTCGATAGTGTGTTGAGCAAGTTAGGGATTAAACCCCTTCAAATCACTGTACTCCCATGCAAAAACGTCACTAAATTCTTGAAAAAGCTTAATAAATGAATGTTGTTCTTATGATGTACATACCTTACCCAGTTTAAGAAAATTTCATTTGAACACCTCAACCTCCTCATAGTGTTCTTGTTGAACCTGTATGCTAGCTTTTGACCTTCTAGTCTCATCATCAGTATTAAAAATGGACTCAAGGGTGACCAAACCTTTTGGCACATTATTTATTTAAGCTGGATGATTTGACCATCATATTGATGTTGAAACTTCTCCTGATTGACATGTGAGAATTCAGCTTCTTCTCTTAAGAATTTGACTATTTGCTGGTCATTCTCAAAGACCTTCCAATGAGTACCATTATCAGGTACAATAGGTCTAACAATGACCTTGACATGCTGATTTTTCCTTTCGATGTTGATTTCCTTTGGAATGTCAAATTCAGCACCAATGGCAGCCAATTTGTCAGCATTTTTATTCTAATTTTTGGGTATATACACCAAATTAAAAGCATCAAAGCCTTCTATTAGGTCCCATACCCTGTGTTTGTAAGATTTTAGCAACTCATTCTTGGTAAGATTGATGTTTCTCACTTGATTAACTATTAATTCGTTGTAACCATAAACCTTCAAATAGCCAATACCTCTTCTTCTTGCCCTTTCCAATCCATGAATAAGAGTCTCATACTCAGCAGTATTATTGGAACAACTGAAACAGAACCGAAAAGATGAATAATACCTATCATTATTTGGAGAAACTAGCATGCAGCCTCCACCAGCTCCAACTTTATTCCTTGCACCATCAAAAAATAGCTTCCAAACTTCGTCACTTTTCTACCCAAACTGTTGTTTTGCACCTTTTTTGAGGTTAGGGATGAATGCATCAGCTTCATGTATTAAATACATACCCAAAATAGCATGTCCCGGATGTTGTTCACAAAGATCTTTTTCTTGATTTTGAACAGCCCACTCATCTAGGAGTATATCTGGTATTGTATTGGTCTGAGTGTTTCCTTCTTGAAAAACAAGATGCCCCCTTGGTCACTTGCCAACAAGTTGGCATTAACAGGACTTGGAGAGTAAGGTTCAACATGATCCTTGGCAATAGGCTTGGATTTTATGGTAACTTTGGTGCCATACCTGGTTCTAAACAGCATGTGGGACCAATCTGAAGACAAATAGCCACCAATCTTAGCAGTGAAATCCCTTGACAAACATATCTCAAAGTAAGGAAGCAACTCTATGACATACATATCCTATGGAATAGAAAATTTTGGACAAGCCTGTAGGGTCAAATCAAGATTTCTAATGACTCCTATAGTATTAACAGTCGTACCAGCTATACCATCTAGTTGCACAACCCCCTTTTCAAGTGGCTCATACTTGATACCCAACTTATCTATAATTTGCTTGGGCATTACCGAGCTGCTTGCACCTAAGTCAATCATGCAATTATGGACTAGGTGGTCTCCTATGATCAAAGTTACGTAAAAATGTGGGGGTTTAACTGCTGGAACTTGTTGTTCCTTTTCTTTTATAACAGTATTGGTCATTGCAATTTTGGCCTCCTCACTCTTGGGCTTACCAAAAAGACTTAAATCTGATAAAGCTGATTGCAAAAGGTCCTTTTGACCTGGAATGGTCAAGGAATCCCATATGGAAATAGATATGTTTGCCTTTTTTATGTGATCCATGATATTGAAAGAAGCCACACCAACTTTAGGCTGAAGTTTTGCTGCAACAATCTCAACCTTAGGAGAAAATTTTTGTATTGGATGTATAAGATTTATAGGTTGTCCCTTGTTTACTGAAGGCTATCCTCTTGGGAGAATCCAAACATTCTCAGTATTAGATGGCTCAACAACTTGCTACTCCATCTCTACTTCTCTCTTTTTTCTCCTTGTATTATCTGAAACAGCAAGAACCACCTGGTTTACACCACAGAAGTCCTCATCTTGCCAATTCATAAGAGTTGCTTCTAGCTGTTGTTCTTCTTGAGGATGAATAGAGGCTTCATCAGAGGTGTTTGACTACAAAATTGGGCTATTTTGGACCATTAAAGCTTGGTTGATAATGCCATTTGTACAAGCATTCTGATTATGTGGTTGATTGCATGGGAAACATGATTCGTAATCTTGGGCCAGATTATTCTGAGTGGGTACAAGCTCTTTCGAAGAGCTAGTAGCGTTGGGTTATAAGGCCGATATGGTCTAGTATTAAAATTCTACCTTTGACCTTGGTTATTGGGCTGATATGGTGGTCTATTATTCTGATTTTGTTGAAAATGTGGCTGATAAAGAGGTTGGTAAGGCCTATATCCTTGACTTTGTTGCTTTTCATATTCACAATTTCATTACCAAAATTCTATAGAATACCTTTAATCTTCTGCAACTCAATAGACTGAATTGGAAAAATATTTTCATGTCTATTGGACTGACTATTGGGTGCTGGCAATGTTGGTGCAGCAGGAATAATAGCTAAAGGGGCTGGCTGCAAAGGTATTAATGACTAACTGTAGGAGCTATTGGAAAAATTAGCATATGAGGCCTTGGGGCAATCTGACCACCTTGTATGAGGCTATTTTCTGCTCTAATGGCTATGTCATAAGCACGTGGAAGTGTAACACCTCCAATTGATTGTATCATCAAAGATATGTTACTATTGAAAGCCCTCAAATAATACTAAAAAGCATGATCAACAGACGTTCTTACCGTTTGAGGAATTCTCTCCTACGTCCATTGGAAACGAAAGTTAAAATCTATTACTTGTTCATGAGGGGCCCTTTTTATAGTTGATAATTGCTCCACCAAGGATAGATGGTCTAATTTGTCTTCAAAAACTTGCAAACTTCAGTACCCAGCAGATCCCAATTAGTGATAGAACCCGTTGTTAGCCTTCTAAACCACTGCAAAGCTTTTCCTTTGAATGATGTAGCTAACAACCTGATAGCAACGTTATCTTCCGTGACACGATGTAGGGCACAAAGATTAGATACGTCATTTATGTGCTCAACTGGGGTAGTTTGATCTTCACCCGTAAAATATGGTAAACTTTTTAATGCAGCAATAGGGATGACATCGTGTTGAGCTAGATTCAGCAAGCTGCCTTGATTGAATGAAACAAAAGGCTGGTTTCTTTAAACTGCCATCAGAATCTGCAAAACTTGACCTCTTGGGGCAGTAAAACTGGAACAGCTGAATGTACTCTCGTTGTAGGAGGTGTTGACTTGGTTCTCCTTGTATAAACAAGTGTCTCTTGTACCTTTTTCATTGCTCTCCCTCTTCTCCTGGGTGGAGACAACTGCAAATAGTCAAAAGATGAAGAGTTTCTCCTTGATTGCACTCTTCTCATGTGTTGTAATCTACTGGTTCTTATTTTCCAAAGCTCTGAGTCGCCAAGTGTGTAATTTTTACACCTTTCTCAGGATAAAACTATTGTTGTACACACTAACAGCACCAAAGATATCATTAAAAAGGATTGAAAAATCAATCACTAGTCCCACCAGGCGTGCCAAAAATTGTTAACGCTCAAAATTGCACCCAAATCAAGTTTGATGAATACTTGATCAATTTTGAGGAACAAGGAAACAACCCAAGGTTGTGGGTAGCCTATAGTTGGAGTGAATCTCTGGATGAAGGTCGGCTTCATGTCTGATAACTCACCTGAAACCACCTAAAACTAAATCTTTTGTTGGAGGAAAGAGGTAGAAGGATGAACATAAATAAATCTAACTCCTAAAGGGTGATGCACTAGAAAATAAAAGTTCTGAGATCCACAGATATAACAGACACACAATAAGAAAGGTAACATATGCTTCCTTGCACAGTCCCACTAACTCATAATCTCTGCATAATCAATTTGTAAGAAGGCTTATAATAACAGCCTCTAAAAGGAGAAAAGGATCTCTCACAATCTGAAAACTGATTAAACACAACTCACAATCTGCAAAGAAAATACGAGAAAATACTGCATAAAAGCACCAACATATAAATACAGATTCGAGGATAAATGATATCACAAAAATCTGCACCAACACTAAGCACACAATAACAGACTAAGTGAGGAAGGCATAAGCTATAAATCACATAAAAAAAGGTGTCCTTAAAAATGAGTTACAAAATCTCTTTTCTTTTGCTAATAACTTAGAAGAACAGTTACAAAACAATAAGCCAAAGGAAAAAGAACTCCTTACATATGAGCCTTCAACTCATATTTATCCATTTTTTAACCAAGTGCCTCATAAATGAGGACAATAAAATATGGGTCAGATTCATCCCTTGAGGCCAATTTTGAGCCCCTCAGAAGCTCTCAAAAAGGTACAAAACTGACTCAGAAGTCAAGCTTTATCTTGATGCCAACATAAAGACCCTCCATAAATGCATCTCTATCTCTGAAAAAACTCATAAAGACCCTTCCGAACTGAAATAACTCCCTACAGACATTAACAACTGCATTTTGACTTTCTAAAAAAAAAGTCTTTAACTCTTGCAAAATATCTCTTTTACTTTCAAAATTGAGATAAATATCTATTTTACATTTTTATTAAAAATTAAAAAATTTATAAATAATTACTTTAATTAATATTGATTTATATTAATATTATTTATTAAGAGATAACTAAATCTCTTAATAATAATATTAATATAATAAATATCTATTAAAGTAATTATAAATTATAAATTGTTTATTAATTTTAATAAATTGCAAAGTAAATATTTATTAAACTTTGAAAACAATTAGAAATTTTACATATGACTTTAAAGACTATATCAATACTAAATAACTTATAACTATGTCATTTGTATTAATGTGTTTTTTTTTTTAAATCAATGTATAGCTTGGATAAAAACCTAAGTGATAAACATATCACTTATTACATATTTTCGAAACTCTCCAAAGCATTAAAAAGAGATGGAAAAAGGGAATGAAAACTTGCATTATTTTTTAGGGTATTTAACCCTAACTATACTCTTTTCACACATTATTTTTATTTCCTCTTTCATCGCTTGCAAAGGGTTGTCTGGGGTTTGGCCGCCGCCATAGAGATCTCTGAACTTTGCAGCCGCCATGAATGGGAAAGTGAAGAGTTCTAGTTCTAAAAAATGCTCATTGTTGGCCGCCATAAATGGATTTTCTGTGCATTTATCTCAAAAAGTGTGGGACTATTCTAGGAAAAAATGTGGCTTCTTGGGAAGAAAATGCAGACTTTTTTGCTTGAAACTGTGCTCTATTAGAAACCATGGCTTGCTAGGCTGAAACCGTGGCCTTCCATGGATAGATTACTAGTCTTCTATGGCTGAAAGGTATTTCACTTGCATGTTTTATTCTTTTTGTTTTGAAAACGCCATTTTATTGCTTGTTGTTGCTCTTAAGACCATATAATCTGGAAGTAATCATTTTCCCTTTGTAGATTACTGGTTTTGTTTTTGAAGGAAAATGTCTGATTCTGTGTATTTTTCTTTTAAAATCTGAATCTTCCTTTTGTAAAATGTTGTTTTGAAGAAAAACGTGGCTCGTCTGCATACTTTTTAGAAAATCTGAAGCTTTCTCCATGTTGTGACTGTCTTGATTTTTTTATGTTTTCTAAAACCCCACTTTGCATTCATTTTCTGAGAAGAAAATATAGAGGAAATCTAAAGCGTTATCTTTCAGAATGTATAATAGTAGTGAAACCATAATGTGTAAGCTATATTTCCCCTTCATAATCATAAAGATCATGATTCTCATATCCCCTTGAACAGGAAAAATGTAACATCTTTGCCAATTTCCTAGATAATACTCATTGATTTGTGCTGCACTGAATACCCTTGTGATCCCTCTAATAAAAATCTGCTACCTATATTTTTGTTTGTTCAACATCATTGTGCTTTGGTCGTGAACACTAGCATATATGCACTTTTATGTTGACGGAACTATCACAACATTTCAATCTTTTTGATGACTTCCACCTCCTACTTCAAAATTCATTGGTTGAATGGACCTTGGCGTGAGACAAGATTTAAAGTCACAACCTTTAAACAATGCATTCAAACCAACAACCCCAAAAGGCCTCTCCAATGATGTCAATCATCCTTCCACCCTTCATTCTCTTCTCAATACCATAATAAACATGTAATAATCTCTAAAATTGTTTTGTCATTACTCCAACAGCATTGAAACCTTTATCCTTATTTCAGGACTGTCTGTAGACATTGGCCAATTTTTATTCCCTGCTCCTGCTATAAAAATAGTGAATCTAATAACTGATTTCATTTTATTTCTATCTTTTACATTGCAAGCCTTATGTCACTATTTTTGTAAGATGTTGCTCTGTTAAATTTGTATTATGTACTTGGCGTTGCACTGTTGTGATTGCTATTCTGCAGCTCCACATCTACCCACTTAATGCTCCTTTTTTATATCCGTTGTTCTTCACTTATACACATATGATTTATAACAACAAATAATTGCATCCGTATATATGTTGTGAGTTGCTCCCCTTTTTCCTTTTTTGAAAATGGCAACATATGATGATCTGATATCTTCACGCTTTCACTATGTTGTAATAGCGGTATCTTTGTTGTCCAAAAGACTATCTCGTTCGTGCAACTCCCACTGCTACTATGTATAGTATTGTATTAAATCTTTCTTTGGATATTACTCTTGTTGCATCATTTTGTAAAAGTTACCATAGTATTGATTTTAGCTTTAAGTACGCTTTGTGATCTTTTGTACAGGTCATGACTTGTGACTGGTATCCTCCTTGTAATGATATCATTGTGTTGTATTCTCTTTTAAGCTTTTAGAGACAATGGAGAAGAAACAAAAAAGGGCTTTGTGCGCTATACATTTTGTATGTATGATGGAATTCTGAAATTTGCACTCTTCTATCCTTCCTAGCGGTACCCTTGTATCTAAAACAACAACCTTGCCTGTTTGAATCATATGATAATTGTTGCCACCTGCAACTTTTCTTTTTTATGATTGCATTAGTTCCAGCTTGGTTGTTTATTACTGAATCTTGAAACTGTCCTTGCTGCTATATATTATGATTTCTTGATATTTTTGTCTCATGTTTAACAAGCTGGGCTCAAACCCTTGTGGGAGCCACATTTAGCTCCACTTGTTAAATTACCTATCTCTGCATAACAAACAAACCAGTTAGAATATAAAGCATTATGTTTGAGGAGTTTGATATCATGACCTGACTGTTGTATTCTTGCTCAATGTGCATATGAGTTAGTATATACATGTATGCGTACAAATGCATATGTAATGTTTGAGACACGTCATTTCTTAGATCTTTTGATCTAACATCATTTCTAATCAATTGAATGCATGATTGGGAACATACTGGAGTAGTGGGAGACACAAACAACTTGAGGTACAACAACATAGCAGAGCACAACAATGAACCAGTCATTCAGGAAATGACTGGTCCCACTCTTTACTTATGCATTTATTTACTCATTTGAAGTATATGCTCACTTGTATTTGCATTGAAAAAGTAGTTATTCTCACAGCTTGTGTGAGACATGGTTCATTGATACTATCAATAAAAATTACTTCGCCTTTGAAATACTTATGCACTTTGTATAACAGCCATCAACATGATGTGATAAAACAATGTAATCTACAACTTTCTTTTCTTTATGCATATGAATGTTATCTTGCAGAGACAAAATGCACTTCAAATTATTTTAAAACATGACTGCCCATGCTTGACTAAGCCTGGTACCGAAAATCGGTAACAAGGACTGTACTCTTGCATCTAAGGGGGGTGCTTGAGCTAGATGAATTGAATTCAGTGTTATGATTATGAGAGCATATAATAAATTTACAGATAGAATAGGCTTTTAGGATGCCTTATTATGTTTAACATTGGTTCATCAAAAAAAAAATATAGAGATTTAACTATTGATTACCAAGCATGCAACGTTAGTGTTTAAACATTTTATTGTCCAATCAAAAAAACAATTTATTTTCTAAAAATGCTTCGAATGGACAAGCTATGTTACAGCTCTGACACATGATTTAGAGGACGTAATTTGGAAGATGGCAAGGCAATTCTTGGTAAAAAAGAAAAAAGAAAGGTTAAGTTTATTTTATATTTCACGACACTAGCCATGTATTTCGCACTACATATTAGGCGTACATACCCTACCCCCAGTAGGATTTGAACTTTTGACCTCTCTTTCAAGAGTACAAGTTCTCCACCACTAAGCCAACTCCACTTAAATGGGGTTGTTTATTGGATTCAATAATAGGTTAAATAAATTTTCCTGTCAACCACTTCTTAACTAAAGGAAGAGAACAAATTTGTGTAACATCTTTGGAGTTTCATTTAGAGGAGGAACTTCTTAGATTTTGAATCTAGAAATATGTGTTCTTTAGATGTTTATATTATAAAATCTTAAAGATAAGGTAGTGTTTATATTAACTGTAAATTATGGATTCAATTGGTGTATATTGATTTTTATATATATGATTTATTAAAATATATAATTTTATTTATTTTTTAATTAATTAATTTAATATTATAATAATATAAATGAAGACTTTAAGTCATATTGGTCTACAAGTTTATCAGCAATAGGAGGTTTGAACTTTAGTGGTCATTTCACCAATAAAATAAATTTACAACAACACTATGCTTCAATTAGCAAATATAAATGAAGATTAGTACGTAATAAGTAAATAAAATAAAATAAGTAGATAAACAAATAGAATATTAATTTATTAATGTTTATATATTAGAGTGAAATGAATGTTTTGTCTTTAGGGTTCTAATCTTAGTGGGGTAGTTGTTTTGTTCAATTGCAATTATTCTTTATGCACCCTTATATTGTTGTTTTTTACCTTTCATTTGTCTTTATTACTTTTGGTGTGACAAGAATTTGAGGCTTTTCTTCTTTCATTTTTGCCTCTTAAATTATTGTTGCACATTCATATAGAGACAATGTTAATGGAGATTTAACTAGTAAGAAACTCTCTTAACCCTGAAACGGTTATCCAGACATCAATGGTTGGATGCTACACTCTAGTTTGCACTTCTCATTGATGAGGATTGTTTAACAATAGCCCTCATTGGTGAGAAGTCAAATCTTCAATTATGTAGCATGCATCCATTGATACCATGGTGCATGTTGATGGTTGGATAGTCATGTTTTACTTATCTCACTTACATACAAGAAATCAAAATTAGAAAACTCCATATAATAAACCACTAGGAGGAAGTTCCATCTATGGGCATTCTCTCTAAAGAATTAATAGATGTATTCACATCGTAGTATGTGCAAAGGATTTCTTCATTGCAATCTTCTCTACAAAAGAAATGGGTGACTTGATATTTTGGAATAGACCTCAATTTATGGTCAATTATAGACAAAATCACTAGACATTGATTTTGATCCAACAAAGAAAAATTCATCTCGATCGCTAGTTTGAACAAGACTCTCATTTCTTTCCACATACCATAAAATGAAGAAGCACTAAAAACACTCAAAAAAATATTGTCTTTTATTAAACAATAGACAACCCAAAAACAATTTATGCTATGTATAAGTTTTTTTATAGAATTCTTCCATTATTACAAATATATCCATTTAATGAATACATATGTAGAAAAAAAAATTCATTCACTTCAAGAAATTCAAAAAAAAACCTACAAAAGTACAAACCAATCACCAATTGAAACCCATCAAGTATCAAACCCATCAAGTATCAAGAACCAATTAAAAACCTTCAAATATCTATAGCTAAATGCCAAGAAAAAATCTTCAATGATTCTCTTTAAAAATTATTTTCATTGGCCTCTTAAAGGAATTTCACATGAATTTTGATTGGCTCCAAACTATAATCCATAAATGGCAAAGAATAAAACAGCAACATTAATTGACTATTGATACTCATAATGCATTGATTGCAATGGAATTCTAATTTCATACTGAAAAGCAATATGGATCGACCACAAGTTACAGTCCATAAAAGTTGAATATTCAAACCTCATCTTACGTATGCACCACTCTTTTCTTTCAATGTTGTTGTAGTGTTTCAAACCTCTTAATTGAATGAAATATGTTGTTGTAGTGTTTCAAACCTCTTATTTGATCTTCACCCATAAAATATGGTAAACTTTTTAATGCAGCAATAGGGATGACATCGTGTTGAGGTAGATTCAGTGGGCTACCTTGATTGAATGAAACAAAAGGCTGGTTTCTTTAAACTGCCATCGGAATCTGCAAAACTTGACCTCTTGGGTCAGTAAAAACTGGAACAACTGAATGTACTTTTGTTGCAGGAGGTCTTGACTTGGTTCTCCTTGTATAAACAAGTGTCTCTTGTACCTTTTTCGTTGCTCTCCCTCTTCTCCTGGGTGGAGACAACTGCAAATAGTCAAAAGATGAAGAGTTGTTCCTTGATTTCACTCTTCTCATGTGTTGTAATCTACTAGTTCTTCTTTTCCAAAGCTCAGAGTCGCCAAGTGTGTAATTTTTACACCTTTATCAGGATAAAACTACTATTGTACACACTAACAACACCAAAAATATCATTAAAAGGGACTGAAAAATCAATCACTAGTCCCACCGGGTGTGCCAAAAATTGTTAACGCTCAAAATTGCACCCAAATCAAGTTTGATGAATACTTGATCAATTTTGAGGAACAAGGAAACAACCCAAGGTTGTGGGTAGCCTACAGCTGGAATGAATCTTCGGATGAAGGTCGGCTTCATGTCTGATAACTCACCTGAAACCACCTAAAACTAAATCTTTTGCTGGAGGAAAGAGGTAGAAGGATGAACATAAATAAATCTAACTCCTAAAGGGTGATGCACCAGAAAACAAAGTTCTGAGATCCACAAATATAACAGACACACAATAAGAAAGGTAACATATGCTTCCTTGCACAATCCCACTAACTCATAATCTCTGCATAATCAATTTGTAAGAAGGCTTATAATAATAGCCTCTAAAAGGAGAAATGGATCTCTCACAATCTGAAAACTAATTAAACACAACTCACAATCTGATAATAAAATACGAGAAAATACTGCATAAAAGCACCAACATATAAATACAAATTCAAGGATAAATGATATCACAGAAATTTGCACCAACACTAAGCACACAATAATAGACTAAGTGAGGAAGGCATAAGCTATAAATCACATTAAAAAAAAAGGTGTCCTTAAAAATGGGTTACAAAATCTCTTTGCTTTTGTTAAGAACTTAGAAGAACAGTTACAAAACAATAAGCCAAAGGAAAAAGAACTCCTTACATATGAGCCTTCAACTCATATTTATCTATTTTCCAGCCAACTGCCTCATAAATGAGGACAATAAAATTTGGGTCAGATTCAGCCCTTGAGGCCAATTTTGAGCCCCTCAAAAGCTCTCAAAAAGGTACAAAACTGACTCAAAAGTCAAGCTTTACAAATGCCAACATAAAGACCCTCCATAAATGCATCTCTAAAATGCATCTCTATCTCTGAAAAAACTCATAAAGACCCTTCAGAACTGAAATAACTCCCTGCAGACTTTAACAACTACATTTTGACTTTCTAAAAAAAAGTCTTTAACTCTTGCAAAATATCTCTTTTACTTTCAAAATTGAGATAAATATCTATTTTACATTTTTATTAAAAATTAAATAATTTATAAATAATTACTTTAATAAATATTGATTTATATTAATATTATTTATTAAGACATAACTAAATCTCTTAATAATAATATTAATATAATAAATATCTATTAAAGTAATTATAAATTATAAATTGTTTAATAATTTTAATAAATTGCAAAGTAAATATTTATTAAACTTTGAAAACAATTAGAAATTTTACATATGACTTTAAAGACTATATCAATACCAAATAACTTATAACTATGTCATTTGTATTAATATGTTTTTAAAAAAAAATCAATGCATAGCTTGGATAAAAACCTAAGTGATAAACATATCACTTATTAAATATTTTCGAAACTCTCCAAAGCATTAAAAAGAGATGAAAAAAGGGAATGAAAACTTGCAGGATTTTTTAGGGTATTTAACCCTAACTATACTCTTTTCACACATTATTTTTGTTTGCTCTTTCATCGCTTGCAAAGGGTTGTCTGGGGGTTTGGCCGCCGCCATAGAGATCTCTGAACTTTGCAGCCGCCATGAATGGGAAAGTGAAGAGTTCTAGTTCTGAAAAAATGCTCATTGTTGGCCGCCATAAATGGATTTTCTGTGCATTTATCTCAAAAAATGTGACTGCTCTAGGAAAAAATGTGGCTTCTTGGGAAGAAAATGCAAACTTTTTTGCTTGAAACTATGCTCTATTAAAAACCATGGCTTGCTGGGCTAAAACCGTGGCCTTCCATGGATAGATTACTAGTCTTCTGTGGCTGAAAGGTATTTCACTTGCATGTTTTATTCTTTTTGTTCTGAAAACACCATTTTATTGCTTGTTGTTGCTGCTAAGACCATATAATCTGGAAGTTATCATTTTCCCTCTGTAGATTACTGGTTTTGTTTTTGAAGGAAAATGTCTGATTTTATGTATTTTTCTTTTAAAATCTGAATCTTCCTTTTGTAAAATGTTGTTTTGAAGAGAAACGTGGCTCATCTGCATACTTTTTAGAAAATCTGAAGCTTTCTCCATGTTGTGACTGTCTTGATTTTTTTATGTTTTCTAAAACCCCACTTTGCATTCATTTTCTTAGAAGAAAATATAGAGGAAATCTGAAGCGTTATCATTCAGAATGTATAACAGTAGTGAAACCATAATGTGTAAGCTATATTTCCCCTTCATAATCATAAAGATCATGATTCTCATATCCCCTTGAACAGGAAAAATGTAACATCTTTGCCAATTTCCTAGATAATACTCATTGATTTGTGTTGCACTGAATACCCTTGTGATCCCTCTAATAAAAATCTACTACCTATAGAATTGTTTGTTCAACATCACTATGCTTTGGCCGTGAACACTATTATATATGCACTTTTATGTTGATGGAACTATCACAACATTTCAAGCTTTTTGATGACTTCCACCTCCTACTTCAAAATTTGTTGGTCGAATGGACCTTGGCGTGAGACAAGCTTTAAAGTCACAACCTTTAAACAATGCATTCAAACCAACAACCCCAAAAGGCCTCTCCAATGATGTCAATCATCCTTCCACCCTTCATTCTCTTCTCAATACCATAATAACCATTTAATAATCTCTGAAACTATTCTGTCATTACTCCAGCAACATTGAAACCTTTATCCTTATTTCAGGACTGCCTATAGACATTGGCCGATTTTTATCCCATGTTCCTACTATAAAAATAGTGAATCTAATAACTGATTTCATTTTATTTCTATCTTTTACATTGCAAGCCTTATGTCACTGTTTTTGTAAGATGTTGCTCTGTTAAAGTTGTATTATGTACTTGACGTTGCACTGTTGTGATCGCTATTCTGCAGCTCTACATCTGCCCACTTAATGCTCCTTTTTTATATCTGTTGTTCTTCACTTATACACATATGATTTGTAACAACAAATAATTGCATCCGTATATATATAATTGCATCCTTATACACATATGATTTAAAACATGATTGCCCATGCTTGACTAAGCCTGGTACCGAAAATCGGTAACAAGGACTATACTCTTGCATCTAAGGGGGTTGCTTGAGCTAGATGAATTGAATTCAGTGTTATAATTATGAGAGCATATAATAAATTTATAGATAGAATAGGCTTTTAGGATGCCATATTCTGTTTAACATTGCTTCATCAAAAAAAAATATAGAGACATAACTATTGATTACCAAGCAACGTTAGTGTTTAAACATTTTATTGTCCAATCAAAAAAATAATTTACTTTCTAAAAATGCTTCGAATGGACAAGCTGTGTTACAGCTCTGACACATGATTTAGAGGACGTAATTTGGAAGATGGCAAGGCAATTCTTGGTAAAAAAGAAAAAAGAAAGGTTAAGTTTATTTTATAGTCCACGACACCAGCCATGTATTTCGCACTACATATTAGGCGTACATACCCTACCCCCAGTAGGATTCAAACTTGTGACCTCTCTTTCAAGAGTACAAGTTCTCCACCACTAAGCCAACTCCACTTAAATGGGGTTGTTTATTGGATTCAATAATAGGTTAAATAAATTTTCCTGTCAACCACTTCTTAACTGAAGGAAGAGAACAAATTTGTGTAACATCTTTGGAGTTTCATTTAGAGGAGGAACTTCTTAGATTTTGAATCTAGAAATATGTATTCTTTAGATGTTTATATTATAAAATCTTAAAGATAAGGTAGTGTTTATATTAACTGTAAATTATGGATTCAATTGGTGTATATTGATTTTTATATATATGATTTATTAAAATATATAATTTTATTTATTTTTTAATTAATTAATTTAATATTATAATAATATAAATGAAGACTTTAAGTCATATTGGTCTACAAGTTTATCAGCAATAGGAGGTTTGAACTTTAGTGGTCATTTCACCAATAAAATAAATTTACAACAACACTATGCTTCAATTAGCAAATATAAATGAAGATTAGTACGTAATAAGTAAATAAAATAAAATAAGTAGATAAACAAATAGAATATTAATTTATTAATGTTTATATATTAGAGTGAAATGAATGTTTTGTCTTTAGGGTTCTAATCTTAGTGGGGTAGTTGTTTTGTTCAATTGCAATTATTCTTTATGCACCCTTATATTGTTGTTTTTTACCTTTCATTTGTCTTTATTACTTTTGGTGTGACAAGAATTTGAGGCTTTTCTTCTTTCATTTTTGCCTCTTAAATTATTGTTGCACATTCATATAGAGACAATGTTAATGGAGATTTAACTAGTAAGAAACTCTCTTAACCCTGAAACGGTTATCCAGACATCAATGGTTGGATGCTACACTCTAGTTTGCACTTCTCATTGATGAGGATTGTTTAACAATAGCCCTCATTGGTGAGAAGTCAAATCTTCAATTATGTAGCATGCATCCATTGATACCATGGTGCATGTTGATGGTTGGATAGTCATGTTTTACTTATCTCACTTACATACAAGAAATCAAAATTAGAAAACTCCATATAATAAACCACTAGGAGGAAGTTCCATCTATGGGCATTCTCTCTAAAGAATTAATAGATGTATTCACATCGTAGTATGTGCAAAGGATTTCTTCATTGCAATCTTCTCTACAAAAGAAATGGGTGACTTGATATTTTGGAATAGACCTCAATTTATGGTCAATTATAGACAAAATCACTAGACATTGATTTTGATCCAACAAAGAAAAATTCATCTCGATCGCTAGTTTGAGCAAGACTCTCATTTCTTTCCACATATCATAAAATGAAAAAGCACTAAAAACACTCAAAAAAATATTATCTTTTATTAAACAATAGGCAACCCAAAAACAATTTATGCTGTGTATAAGTTTTTTTATAGAATTCTTCCATTATTACAAATATATCCATTTAATGAATAAATATGTAGAAACAAAATTGATTCACTTCAAGAAATTCAAAAAAAAACCTACAAAAGTACAAACCAATCACCAATTGAAACCCATCAAGTATCAAGAACCAATTAAAAACCTTCAAATATCTATAGCTAAATGCTAAGACAAAATCTTCAATGATTCTCTTTAAAAAGTATTTTCATTGGCCTCTTAAAGGAATTTCACATGAATTTTGATTGGCTCCAAACTATAGTCCATAAATGGCAAAGAATAAAACAGCAACATTAATTGACTATTGATACTCATAATGCATTGATTGCAATGGAATTCTAATTTCATACTTAAAAGCAATATGGATTGACCACAAGTTACAGTCCATAAAAGTTGAATCTTCAAACATCATCTTACGTATGCACCACTCTTTTCTTTCAATGTTGTTGTAGTGTTTCAAACCTCTTAATTGCAATGTTGTTGTAGAGTTGGCGAAGTTCTTTCAAAGATAATCCAAACTTGTCATTTTGTTAGTATCAGTTTTCCATTTGTAGTCTAAATTTTGAACAGCGATAGAAATTATTTTCTTTGGAACGCATTGGACCATCTATTGCAGAGTCATTATTCTAATAAATGCAATAAATGAAACAATTTTATTATATACGACTCTATCTTGGAGATTTTTTTAACTGATTTCAAATTTTTATGGAAAAATAATTAGGAACTGTTTTATTGGTTGAAGCTGCATTGTTGGTAGTAGAGGGCCATCTATTTCTTTATGGTTCTCTGTATATCTGTAGTTTTATCATTTTATATAAATATTATTATATTGATAGTTAAATTGTTAATAATAATAATTTTATGATATTATTTTTTATTATTAAAAGCAGTCTAATAAGGGGGCTGTCATTTACATAAACAAGGTTCGAAGGCGGAAAATCTCAATAGCACATAAACAACACAATAGGTGCTGACTAGAAAGACCAAATACATAGCACAAAGGCTAGAAGCCCTTCAAAGGAAAGGCTAAATTCACGCCGCATGAGAAGATGAGCAAGAATTTCAAGAATAATTCTTCCTACGTCGTTTGACAATTGTCCAGGTGATGCTATCCTTAGGCTCCCCAACAAAGGAAACTCCGCTAGGGCAGACGTCAGCACAGAGGCCAAAGCGTTGAAGAGGCAGAGCATGAATGTCAACAGAAACTTATTGCAAAACAGAAGCAGAGGCAGTAGGATCATAATGGGCCACAAGGCCAGCGGGGGTTGCTCCAGATGTAGCTGGGGTAGCATCCAGGGCTGCAGTAGGAGCAGGATTCGAACGAGCAGTAGAAGCCTGATTCCGATCAAAGGCATGGGCCGCCTCTAGATTTTCAGCATGGGTTTCATCTTCATCAGCAAACTGTGTCCTCAAAGGAAGAATCAGAAAGAGAGTCAGAAGCACAGACTATCAAATGATCAACACTTGCAGCCCTCCACCAATTTGTCGCACCTTTATGACACAGAAGAGCGCAATCAATAGTCATGTTCCCAGTAGAGAAGCAACACTGACAACGGAAGGGAAGGCCCTCATAATCTAACACTTGATTCCATGGCCTCTCCCCGACCATGAGCACCACCTCACTTGGAAGCAGAGTGAAGATATCCATATCAACCAAAATGTGGGCGAAAGTAGAATGGCCTAGTGTAGTAGTAGCTTCATCCACCTTAAGGAAACAGCCAAGAGAATTTCTGATGGCCTCAAAGAAAGATATCTCCCAGAAGTGGAGTGCAAGATTAGGAAGGTGAACCCACACCGAACGCACGTTGAGTGGTTCAGTAAGAGGGTTGAAGGATATTATCCAAGGTTTGGTAGAAAGGGAATAGTTCTCCCAAACCCACAACTTATTCAAAAAATCAGATCAAGATCTTCATAAGAGGAAAACGAAGCAATAAAAAAATCCCTTTGCACAAGGGTAGAGCTCAATGTCGCCAGAAACTAAGGGTCGCCAAGAACTAGTTACCCAGCAATGTAAATCTAGAAGAGAGGGCCACAGGCCCGCAAATTTGCAAACCAAACCGCAACGCTGGTAGAAATTCATATTGTCCATCACCTTGGGGCCACAAACCACCACCAGAGAGGCCTTGGCACATTCGATAGGTCAATCTCCCCTTAGAAGGGATGGTAACAGAAGATTTTGTAGCCCGAGCGTAACTCCTTCCTCCATTAGCAGGAAATTTTGGGTGGGGAAACTCATCCTAAACAGTCCCCGGGCTAGCGCCACCGGAACCTGGAGCCAAAGTCCCAATAACACCCAAGGTGCACAGCGCGACACTCTCAATCAACGATGGCCCAGGGCCAATAACGCCCTCAGCCGTAGCAGAGGAAATCGTTGTCAGTCAAGCGGACAACGCCCCAAAGACCATCGTCGGTAGAGACGTGGCAGCGGGTCTAAGAGAAACGCCCGTTGAGTAGCAAGGCGGGCCATTGGCAATGATAGCAGTGTTCAAAATCCTACCTAGCTTAGATCCTCCAGCAATGCCCAGCGAGGGCAGACACCCCTGCAACAACGCCCCAACTACAGACGACAAGGGAGCGGGAGAGCAAGAGAGAAGACTCATTGCATCTAGGTGACACTCACATATGTGAAGCATTAGGGCAATGTTTAAATAGCAAACTAAAACGTAGTTGCCCCCATGGCATAAGTCATCTATCATGTTATGCATACCTTTCACATCGTACTTACTGCAAAGTGTCAGTACCATTTGCATAGTCGTCGGGTAATAATATTATATACATTAACTCTGCTTGGAAATCTCCTATAAATAAGAATAAAACAAATATATAATCTTTATTTTTTGATCTTTAACCTTAAGTAAATTTTATATTATAGTACAAAATAAATAGTTCATTTAATTATAATTATAATTTAAATGATATTAATTAATTTAAGTATAAATATAATTTATAATATCTAAATTAAAAATTTATATTCAATTAAGAAATTAATAAACATTCAAATTACAATATTAATATTAAAATGTGAGACTTTCATATTATATTTTATAATTGAATATTTTTTTGTTTAAATTGTTTTAAAAAAATATATTTAATTGAATTAGATTAAATTAGTACTTATATTTATAATAATATAATAGGAAAAACATTTTTTAAATAAATATGTACTTATTAATCATATTATAATAAATATAAATATTAAAAAAAATATAACTTTTAATATCAAATATATATTATGAATAACATGAAAATAATAATTAAGTTAAATATTTATTTTATGCTACGATAAAAATTAAATATTTAAATTCAATAGTTATAATTTAAAATTAATAATAATATAATATTAAAATAGATTACAAAATTCTAAAATTATATATATATATATATATATATATATATGATTAATAAGTACATATTTAATTAAAAAATGTTTTTCCTGTTATATTATTATAAATATTTGTACTAATTTAATCTAATTTAATTAAAAAAAAAATTTTAAAACAATTTAAACAAAAAATATTCAATTATAAAATATAATATGAAAGTCTCACATTTTAATATTAATATTTTAATTAAAATAATAATAACGTGAAAATAATAATTAAGTTAAATATTTATTTTATGCTACAATAAAAATTAAATATTTAAATTCAATAGTTATAATTTAAAATTAATAATAATATAATATTAAAATAGATTACAAAATTCTAAAATTATATATATATATATATATATATATATATATATATATATATATATATATTATACTATTCTTTATTTTTGTTTTTTTTATGGAAACCATATTAATATATAAAAAGTGAGAATTAATAAATTAAAATAAGATCACTAAACATTAATTTACAATTTAGATATTACAATATATATTTATAAGTTAAGTTTATTATATTTAAATTTAATATATAATAATAATAATTTAATATAGGGTTCGAGTTTAGTGTTAGGGTTGGGTCTATGGTCAAGTTACGAATTAATGTCAAGGTGAGTATTATGTTAGGGTTAGGGGTAGAATTATGGTTAGCATTAGGTTGAACTATAGGGTTTTAGTTAGTGTTAAGGGTGGGGTTGGAATTACTATTAGTGTTGAGATTTGAATTATAATTAGGAGTAGCCTAAGGATTTAGATTTGGCTAGGGTTATGGTTTGATTTAGGGTTAGGGTAAAAGTTAGATTAAGGTTAAGATTAGCATTAGGGTTATGATTTTGTTTAGGTTTATGATTATGGTTTATGTTAAGCTTTAGTTTTATATATTGAATAAATTAATATGGTTATGGTTAGCATTTAGGGAAAAGGTTTAAATCATGGTTAGGTTTAGTATTAGGATTAGGGTTTATATCATGGCTGGGGTTACCATTAGGTTTAGGGTTTGGTTTAGATTTATTTTTATGATTACAATTAGGGTTTAGTGTTAGGGTTGTGTTTATGGTCATGGTTAGGGTTTAATGTCAGGGTGAGAATTATGTTAGGGTTAGGGGTAGCCATAGAAATGTGGTTAGGGTTAAAAATTTGTGTTATGATTAGGATTATGTTTAGGTTTTACATCAAAGTTAGATTTAGGGTAAGGATTAAGGTTAGAGTTATGGTTGTAATGAGAGAATGGTTAGGATTGGGATTAGTATTATGATTGAGTTAGCATTAGGGGTTAGGGTTTATATCATGAGTAGGGTTAGCATTAGGATTAGGGTTAGGTGTATGGTTAGGATTGATGGTTATAGTTCAAATTTTGGTTAGGGTTAGGGTTGACATCATGGTTAGCCTTAGGGTTAGCTTTAGGGTTATGATTGTTTAAGGTTTGGATTATGGTTAGGGTTATAATTTACATCATGGTTAGGATATTGGTTATGAATAGAGTTAGAGTAAGAATTATAGTTAGAATTAGGGTTTGGGATTAGGATATAAACCATAATTGTAACCTTAATACTATATATTAAAAAATAATGTAATGTAATATATTTAATATTGAAATTTAATAATTTTATAATCTATTTTTTTAGATATAATTTTATAATCTATTTAAATATTATACTATTATTACTTTTAAATTATATCTATTGAATTTAAATGTATAAATTTATACTATAATATAAAATAAATATATAAATTAATTATTATTTTCATATTATTCATAATATATATTTGATATTAAAAATTATAATATTTTAACGGAGAAGGAATGGGCTTTGCGTTTCTAATGTTGTTGAATTCCAAGGGGCCCCTTTGCGAATCTGTTTCAATCAGGCGGTCGGATTCGTGGGTGTTGGAGTGAAGACTCTGCCAAAAGAAATAACTGTGGATTTGGATGGGGCGGTGGAAGAAGAGGTGGAGCACAATGTGGCTATTTTTTCAGAGTTGGGGTTGATTGACCATTTCTGGGGTCTGTCGCCGAGTTTAAAATATTTACACAGGTGGATTTTGGAATTCTAGGAACCCATTTTGGCTGGAAGGGTTCAAATTTTCCCTGTTGCGAGAGGCTTTTTCACTCAGGATAAAAGGAAGATTTTAAGTGATTTCCAATGGTGTTGGGAGGAAAAATTCCCCTTGATGTTGAAGCCATGAAGCCATGGCATCCTAATTTCTACCCTTTTTTTGAAATCTTTGATAGGGTTCCAATTTGGGTAAGACTTCCAAACCTACCCTTGCATTTTTGGTTTGAATTGTGTTTTGAGGCTGCGGGTAATTCTTTAGGAACTTTTTTGTGGGTGGATGATGACTCTTCAAACCTTCTGCACTCAACCTTCGCTCAAATTTTGGTTGACATGGATGTTTCTAACGGATTCTCGGAAGCTGTTACTATTAAAACCTCAAAAGGGCGTTGGGTACAGCCTTTGGATTTTGAGGGAGTTCCTTTTAGATGCAGAAGGGATTTTCAAACTGGATATTTGGTTGAGCAATGTGCCAAACAACGGAAACATAAAGTTGCCTCATGGTGGAAGGAGACAACCACTGAACATTACACAGTGGATAAGCAAAGTGAAAAACAACAGAGAGATTGTTACTGGGGTGAGAAACATGTGTCTTTTGAGGTTGACCTTAGAGAAAACCTTTAGCCTGAAAATGATAAGAATTTGAAGAAAAATGGTGTTGCTACCCGGGAGGGAAGAGAAAAATGGGATCCTCTGCTGCGCAGGGTATTTTACCCCAGGTGTGCTCTATGGAGTGGCAGGTTGAGACAGAAAAAGTTGAAGAAGGTTAGCAGACGGTCAAGAGCGGTCAAGAGGAAGAAAGATAAAATTGGGAAGAAGGAATCCTTTGAAATTATCTTAAGATCTCACACTAAAGGAAATTCATACATAGCCTGATTTTTTTTTGTCTTGGCTTTGGTTGAGGAATTTGATTTTGTTGTGTGTAGGAGGTTTGTGGATATTGGGATTTCTCGAGGAAGATGGTTCCCTAAAAAAAATTATAATATTTTTAGTATTTATATTTGATATAATATGATTAGTCACTACATATTTAATTAAAATTATTTTTCTATTAAAATTATTATAAACAAAATATTAATCTTGGTATGAGTATTTACTTAAGACAAAATTAAAGGATAAAGATTATATATTTATTTGATTCTTATTTATATGCATAGATATTTTTGAGTGGAGTTAATGTATAAAATCTTATTACCGGACGGCTCTGCAAATGGTACTGACACTTTTGTCAATGATTGCAATAAGTACGATGTGAAAAGTATACATGGCATGATAGATGGCTTATGCCATGGAGACAACTACGTTTTAGTTTGCTATTTAGACATTGCCAAGCATTAGACCTATCCAGGAGGTCACCCATCTAGTACTAATCCAACTCAAAGACTTAACGAGAAAATTTCAATGCTTCGCCTCTATGAGCATCACCTAGATTTAATGAGTGTTAAATATACCATTCTTTCTTATGAGACATGGATTCTTGTGAGCAACTACTCATAAAAATGGGTCAATGGTTTTGACTAATAAATTTCATAGTTTATTCAATATGAGTTGTCGTGGAAATCATCTCCTACTTATAAAAAATAATTTCATATTTCATATATAAAAACAAGGTAACTATTTATTCTATTTTATTGATCAAAAAGTATCTTTGATGATTAAACTAAATTATATTTAAGAATAATCAGCCTAATTCACTTTAATTTGTTTACAAAAATGTCTTGACAAAATATTTAGTATATATTAAATGAAATTGAGATGCACCTTAAAAAGAATGAAGTACTAATGAAATTGAAAATGTAAATTTTAAAAACGATGAATTCTATAATATAAATTTTTATAAATAATTTAAATTTTTAAGTTAAAAAATTACATTGATGGTGAGAGATGCATTTTCAAACCATGTTTGTTATTTATAAATAATGATATTGCTTATTGAATGATTAAATAATGAAACCTCTCTTAAATGAAATCTTTGTTATGATGTTTTTCTTTTAGTGTGTATTTTTCTCTTGAATAACTATAATGTAAAGAAAAAGACTCTCTTATAATTTTTTATAATTTAATATATAATTAGTTATAAATTGGTGTCTAGCGAAGATAATTAAATATAATAATATAATAAATTAAACATAAAACTCTAATAAATAATTAATTATAAATTAAATCATATCAACTTAAATCAAATTGAATAGTCTACTAAATATCACTTATGATTAGATCTTATCTCCAAAAAGAAAAGTGTTTTTCCTAAATTATATTCTCAAGAGACAAGAACCAACAATTATTTGAATTATTTGAATTTGTTGACAAAAAATATTGATAAGGTCTCCTATCAATAATATAAATTAAAAAATATTGATTCCCGGAAGCTGTTACGATTAAAACCTCAAAAGGGCGTTGGGTACAGCCTTTGGATTTTGAGGGAGTTCCTTTTAGATGCAGAAGGAATTTTCAAACTGGATATTTGGTTGAGCAATGTGCCAAACAATGGAAACATAAAGTTGCCTCATGGTGGAAGGAGACAACCACTGAACATTACACAGTGGATAAGCAAAGTGAAAAACAATAGAGAGATTGTTACTAGGGTGAGAAACATGTGTCTTTTGAGGTTGACCTTAGAGAAAACCTTTAGCCTGACAATGATAAGAATTTGAAGAAAAATGGTGTTGCTACGCGGGAGGGAAGAGAAAAATGGGATCCTCTGCTGCGCAGGGTATTTTACCCCAGGTGTGCTCTGTGGAGTGGCAGGTTGAGACAGAAAAAGTTGAAGAAGTTTAGCAGACGGTCAAGAGTGGTTAAGAGGAAGAAAGATAAAATTGGGAAGAAGGACTCCTTTGAAATTATCTTAAGATCTCACACTAAAGGAAATTCATACATAAACTGATTTTTTTTTGTCTTGGCTTTGGTTGAGGAATTTGGTTTTGTTGTGTGTAGGAGGTTTGTGGATATTGGGATTTCCCTAGGAAGATGGTTTCCCTTTTTGTAACCATCCCTGGTCCGGGCTAGTGCTTGTTCCCAAGTTCTATTAATAATTAATAACCTATTACCGAGAAAAAAAAGTATAATATTTTTAGTATTTATATTTGATATAATATGATTAGTCACTACATATTTAATTAAAATTATTTTTCTATTAAAATTATTATAAACAAAATATTAATCTTGGTATGAGTATTTACTTAATACAAAATTAAAGGATAAAGATTATATATTTATTTGATTCTTATTTATATGCATAGATATTTTTGAGCGGAGTTAATGTATAAAATCTTAATTATTACCGGACGGCTCTGCAAATGGTACTGACACTTTTGTCAATGATTGCAGTAAGTACGATGTGAAAAGTATGCATGGCATGATAGATGGCTTATGCCATGGGGGCAACTACGTTTTAGTTTGCTATTTAGACATTGCCAAGAATTAGACCTATCCAGGAGGTCACCCATCCAATACTAATCCAACTCAAAGACTTAACGAGAAAGGTTTAATGCTTCGCCTCTATGAGCATCACCTAGATTTAATGAGTGTTAAATATACCATTCTTTCTTATGAGACATGGATTCTTGTGAGCAACTACTCATAAAAATGGGTCAATGGTTTTAACTAATAAATTTCATAGTTTATTCAATATGAGTTGTCGTGGAAATCATCTCCTACTTATCAAAAATAATTTCATATTTCATATATAAAAATAAGGTAACTATTTATTCTATTTTATTGATCAAAAAGTATCTTTGATGATTAAACTAAATTATATTTAAGAATAATCAGCCTGATTCACTTTAATTTCTTTACAAAAGTGTCTTGACAAAATATTTAGTATATATTAAATAAAATAGAAAATGAAATTGAGATGCACCTTAAAAAGAATGAAGTACTAACGAAATTGAAAAGGTAAATTTTAAAAATGATGAATTCTATAATATAAATTTTTAAGTAAAAAAATTACATTGATGGCAAGAGATGCATTTTCAAACCATGTTTGTTATTTATAAATAATGATATTGCTTATTGAATGATTAAATAATGAAACCTCTCTTAAATGAAATCTTTGTTATGATGTTTTTATTTTAGTGTGTATTTTTCTCTTGAATAACTATAATGTAAAGAAAAAGACTCTCTTATAATTTTTTATAATTTAATATATAATTAGTTATAAATTGGTGTCTAGCGAAGATAATTAAATATAATAATATAATAAATTAAAAATAAAACTCTAATAAATAATTAATTATAAATTAAATCACATCAACTTAAATCAAATCGAATAGTCTACTAAATATCACTTATGATTAGATCTTATCTCCAAAAAGAAAAGTGTTTTTCCTAAATTATATTCTCAAGAGACAAGAACCAACAATTATTTTAATTATTTGAATTTGTTGACAAAAAATATTGATAAGATCTCCTATCAATAATATAAATTAAAAAACTACCTATGAATTGTGTCAATCTTTTCAAATTGTAATTACCTAAATATATTAAGATAAAGTCTAGCTTCCAAGCAAATAAATAATATGGCTCATTATGATGAGTCATAGATGCACGAATGAGTACTTGTGAGGATTTAGTTTTTTGAACTTGGAAGTGCATAATGGTGAGGAAGATAGGAGGATCTAAGGAAGATATTGTTTTGTAATTTTTTATTGAGAGGGGGACGATGAGAGACTCGTAGATCTATTTTGGAGGCTTATATCAAGTAGAAGAATAGAAAGTCTAGGATAATTGCAAGAAGTTTGCATTGATTAGGGGTTAAGGTATTTAAAACAGAGCTAGTGGTACCAAAGAGTTTTTGTTATCCTTTAGAAATATGAAGAAAGATCTAGCATTGGAGATATTTTCAAGGATGGCCTTAGTCCATCGAAGTTGTAGCATTATAGAAGTGGGGATGTGTCCGTATAATTTATGTGCTCACCCCAATCTACAAAGAGTTATTTTCAAATTTCAAAAGGGGCTTGCATCACTAGTGAGCATTTTGGGAAGGGCTTGCATCTTCTTAGGAGATAGTGCAACTTGAAGGTGTTCTTGATGATGTTCATCGTAATTTGCATGTTGTTAATTACATCTAGGAGTACTTGGATATTGATTTGGATGTAAAGTTGATCCATGTCACCTATAAAAATATTTGTGATATTTATCATGTGCAATCAAGTTTGTTTATCTCTATTTCCCAAGAATATAGAACATGGCATGTGTACCCTTTGTGATACCCTTCCATGTGTTTCCATTTATGTTTATGTGTCGAGGATCTTTACAAGACTTTGATGTGTGTGATGGACTATTCATGATGCTTTGATGTTTCGGGACTAGATGATGATATTATTTGATGTTCTATACATATGATGGATACATTGATGTTACTAGGATTGTTACTTGTGTTTTCCTTATGATTATGATCTATGATGATTATGGTTTATGCTACTGATGTATTACTATGGACTAACCTATAATGCAGGTGATGTTATTGATGATGGTTTAGGATATTGATATTCTTTATGTTATTGATTTGAGTTTATCTTTGTCATGATGTGTTTGTGTGAAGAGGGATGATGTTGTATTACTCATTCGTGAGATCCATACGATGTCACAATTCCTCCTTCATTGATTTGTATTAATTTCCATATATATATATATATATA